>CM041298.1:5182049-5253243 GCA_023052935.1 Piezodorus guildinii | reverse complement strand
GTTATTGTATCACAAAATTATCTACATTAACATAATTAAATTAGGACTTACCTTTAGTGCCTCCTATCGGAAGTCACTTGCTCTTCTTTATTCTTAGTATTTATTTCATATCCTATACATAATCTCTGAAGCTTGATAAACCACTTGTTGACATATTGGTACCACTCTCCTGGTTATTGTATCACAAAATTATCTACATTAACATAATTTAAATCAGGACTTACATTTACTGCCTTGTATCGGAATTTACTTGGTATCCATATTATTAGTTTTTATTTCATATCCTACACGAAATCTCTGAAGCTTGATAAACCACTTGTTGACATATTGGTACCACTCTCCTGGTTTTCCTATCACAACGATATCTACATTAACATAATTTAAATTAGGACTTACTTTTACTGCCTCCTATCGGAAGTCACTTGCTCTTCTTTATTCTTAGTATTTATTTCATATCCTATACATAATCTCTGAAGCTTGATTAACTACTTGTTGACATATTGGTACCACTCTCCTGGTTTTCGTATCACAACAAATACTACATTAACATAATTTAAGTTAGGACTTACTTTTACTGCCTTCTATCAGAAGTCACTTGCACTTCTTGATTCTTAGTATTTATTTCATATGCTATACATAATCCCTGAAGCTTGATTAACTACTTGTTGACAAATTGGTACCACTCTCCAGGTTTTCCTACCACAACAATATCTACATTAACATAATTTAAATTAAGACTTACTTTTACTGCCTCCTATCGAAAGTCACATGCTCTTCTTTATTCTTAGTATTTATTTCATATCATACACGAAATCTCTGAAGCTTCATAAACCACTTCTTGACATATTGGTACCACTCTCCTGGTTATCGTATCACAAAATTATCTATATTAACATAATTTAAATTAGGACTTATCTTTACTGCCTTCTATCGGAAATCACTTAATCTTCTTTATTCCTAGTATTTATTTCATATCCTACAAGAAATCTTTGAAGCTTGAAAAACCACTTGTTGACATATTGGTACCACTCACCTGGTTATCGTATCACAACAATATCTACATTAACATAATTTAAATTAGGACTTACCTTTAGTGCTTTCTATTGGAAATCACTTGCTCTTCTTTATTCTTAGTATTTATTTCATATCCTACACGAAATCTCTGAAGCTTGACAAACCACTTGTTGACATATTGGTAACACTCTCCTGGTTATTGTATCACAACAATATCTACATTAACATAATTTAAATTAGGACTTACCTTTAGTGCCTTCTATCGGAAGTCACTTGCACTTCTTTATTCTTTGTATTTATTTCATATCCGATACATATTCTCTGAAGCTTAATTAACTACTTGTTGACATATTGGTACCACTCTCCTTGTTTTCGTATCACAACAATATCTACATTAACATAATTTAAATTAGGACTTACCTTTAGTGCTTTCTATTGGAAATCGCTTGCTCTTCTTTATTCTTAGTATTTATTTCATATCCTAAACGAAATCTCTGAAAATAATTTAGAAAGAAAAAAATTACCTTTAGTGCCTTCTATCGGAAATCACTTGCTCTTCTTTATTCCTAGTATTTATTTCATATCCTACAAGAAATCTTTGAAGCTTGAAAAACCACTTGTTGACATATTGGTACCACTCACCTGGTTATCGCATCACAACAATATCTGCCTTAACAGAATTTAAATCACGACTTACCTTTAGTGCCTTCTATCGGAAGTCACTTGCTCTTCTTTATTCTTAGTATTTATTTCATATCCCACAAGAAATCTCTAAAGCTTGATAAACCACTAGTTGACATATTGTTACCACTCACCTGGTTATCATATCACAACAATATCTATATTAACATAATTTAAATTAGGACATACCTTCTGTGCTTTCTATTTGAAATCGCTTGCTCTTCTTTATTCCTAGTATTTATTTCATATCCTACACGAAATCTCTGAAGCTTGATAAACCTCTTGTTGACATATTGGTCAACAACATATTTACATAATTTAAATTAGGACTTACATTTACTGCCTTCTATCGGAATTCACTTGGTCTTCCATATTCTTAGTATTTATTTCATATCCTATACATAATCTCTGAACTATAATTATTCTCCATGTTCAGACAGCAACTCCTACCGACATATTGGTACCACTCTCCTTGTTTTCGTATCACAACAATATCTACATTAACATAATTTAAATTAGGACTTACCTTTAGTGCTTTCTATTGGAAATCGCTTGCTCTTCTTTATTCTTAGTATTTATTTCATATCCTAAACGAAATCTCTGAAAATAATTTAGAAAGAAAAAAATTACCTTTAGTGCTTTCTATTGGAAATCGCTTGCTCTTCTTTATTTTTAGTATTTATTTTATATCCTACAGGAAATCCTTAAAGCTAGATAAACCACTTGTTGACATATTTGTACCACTCACCTGGTTATCGTATCACAACAATATTTGCCATAACATAATTTAAATTAGGACTTACCTTTAGTGCTTTCTATCGGAAATCACTTGCTCTTCTTTATTCCTAGTATTTATTTCATATCCTACACGAAATCTCTGAAGCTTGATAAACCACTTGTTGACATATTGGTACCACTCACCTGGTTATCGTATCACAACAATATCTACATTAACATAATTTAAATTAGGACTTACCTATAGTGCCTTCTATCGGAAGTCACCTGCTCTTCTTTATACTTAGTATTTATTTCATATCGTACACGAAATCTCTGAAGCTTGATAAACCACTTGTTGGTATATTGGTACCACTCACCTGGTTATTGTATCAAAACATTATCTACATTAACATTATTTAAATTAGGGCTTACTTTTACTGCTTTATATCGGAAGTCACTTGCACTTCTTTATTCTCAGTATTTATTTCATATCCTATACATAATCTGTGAAGCTTGATAAACCACTTGTTGGCATATTGGTACCACTCACATGGTTATCATATCACAACAATATCTACATTAACATAATTTAAATTAGGACTTACTTTTACTGCGTTCTATCGGAAGTCACTTGCTCTTCTTTATTCTTAGTATTTATTTCATATCGTACAAGAAATCTCTGAAGCTTGATAAACCTCTTGTTGACATATTGGTACCACTCACCTGGTTATCTTATCACAACAATATTTGCCTTTACATAATTTAAATTAGGTCTTACCTTTAGTGCATTCTATCAGGAATCACTTGCTGTTCTATATTCTTAGTATTTATTTCGTACCCTACACGAAATATCTGAAGCTAGATAAACTACTTGTTGACATATTGGTACCACTCTCCTGGTTATAGTATCACAAGAATATCTACATTAACATAATTTAAATTTGGACTTACCTTTACTGCCTTCTATCGGAAATCACTTGTTCTTCTTTATTCCTAGTATTTATTTCATATCCCACAAGAAATCTCTAAAGCTTGATAAACCGCTAGTTGACATATTGTTACCACTCACCTGGTTATCATATCACAACAATATCTATATTAACATAATTTAAATTAGGACATACCTTTTGTGCTTTCTATTTGAAACCGCTTGCTCTTCTTTATTCCTAGTATTTTTTTCATATCCTACACGAAATCTCTGAAGCTTGATAAACCACTTTTTGACATATTGGTGCCACTCTCCTGGTTATCGTATCACAACAATATCTGCCTTTACATAATTTAAATTAGGACTTACCTTTACTGTCTTCTATCAGAAATCACTTGCTCTTCTTTATTCTTAGTATTTATTTCATATCGTACAGGAAATCTCTGAAGCTTGATAAACCTCTTGTTGACATATTGGTCAACAACATATTTACATAATTTAAATTAGGACTTACATTTACTGCCTTCTATCGGAATTCACTTGGTCTTCCATATTCTTAGTATTTATTTCATATCCTATACATAATCTCTAAACTATAATTATTCTCCATGTTCAGACAGCAACTCCTACCTCTTCAGCACCCCACTCAAAAACTGACTATGACCAGGTATCTTTCTTCTACCTGGCTTTTTACCTGCAGTGTCCCTTGCATCCAAAATGGAGGTTATGTTTACAAACAAACATTGAAATTGGAGCTGTTAATTTTTATTTTAATTCTATTTTGTATCTAATAGTTAGCCTGCCTAAAATAATTTTTAAACAATAAATAATTACATACTTTATAGAAAATTGGGTATATTACATTTCTCCCCAATCCTAGGTAAAAAAAAAAAATATTTTGGAAAGAAATATATTTTATTTTTAATTTATCATTTTTTAAAACATACTCAATAAACCCTTCTTAGTATTTGTATTTATTTCATATCCTACACGAAATCTCTGAAGCTTGATAAACAACTGGTTGGCATATTGGTACCACTCACCTGGTTATCGTATCACAATTATATCTTCATTAACATAATTTAAATTAGGACTTACTTTTACTGCCTTCTATCGGAAGTCACTTGCTCTTCTTTATTCTTAGTATTTATTTCATATCCTACACGAAATCTCTGAAGCTTGATAAACCACTTGTTGACATATTTGTACCACTCACCTGGTTATCGTATCACAACAAAGTCTACATTAACATAGTTTAAATTAGGACTTACCTTTAGTACTTTCTATTGGAAATCGCTTGCTCTTCTTTATTCTTAGTATTTATTTCATATCCTATACATAATCTCTGAAGCTTGATAAACCACTTGTTGACATATTGGTACCAATCACCTGGTTATTGTATCACAACAATATCTACATTAACATAATTTAAATCACGACTTACCTTTAGTGCCTTCTATCGGAAGTCACTTGCTCTTCTTTATTCTTAGTATTTATTTCATATCGTACACGAAATCTCTGAAGCTTGATAAACCACTTTTTGACATATTGGTGCCACTCTCCTGGTTATCGTATCACAACAATATCTGCCTTTACATAATTTAAATTAGGACTTACCTTTACTGTCTTCTATCAGAAATCACTTGCTCTTCTTTATTCTTAGTATTTATTTCATATCGTACAGGAAATCTCTGAAGCTTGATAAACCTCTTGTTGACATATTGGTCAACAACATATTTACATAATTTAAATTAGGACTTACATTTACTGCCTTCTATCGGAATTCACTTGGTCTTCCATATTCTTAGTATTTATTTCATATCCTATACATAATCTCTGAACTATAATTATTCTCCATGTTCAGACAGCAACTCCTACCTCTTCAGCACCCCACTCAAAATCTGACTATGACCAGGTATCTTTCTTCTACCTGGCTTTTTACCTGCAGTGTCCCTTGCATCCAAAATGGAGGTTATGTTTACAAACAAACATTCAAATTGGAGCTGTTAATTTTTATTTTAATTCTATTTTGTATCTAATAGTTAGCCTGCCTAAAATAATTTTTAAACAATAAATAATTACATACTTTATAGAAAATTGGGTATATTACATTTCTCCCCAATCCTAGGTAAAAAAAAAAAAAATATTTTGGAAAGAAATATAATTTATTTTTAATTTATCATTTTTTCCTCGCGCGGATCTCATTACCGCGTATGGGGAGCGTCCCACGGGTGGCGGATGTGGGGATGGTCGGTGGAATTTCCTCGGAAGCTCCTCCCGGCTAAGTCCGATGGACTCGCTGACCAACAATGAGAGCGGCCCTCCAGGCTTGCTGGAGGGTGTGACGTAGGTTCGAACGCCCTACTCACATATTTTAGTTCACAAAATACCACAAACAGTCATGGATTCCTCTGAGGTAAAACGCCCATTATCCGGAAGCAAACTAGTCCCCCGTTCGGGTCTCCGGGTGGGGACTGCTTCAGAGGAATCTAGGCGCAAGATGAAAAGTAGAGATCTAACAATAGGGACCTGGAACGTTAGAAGTTTAAATACGGCAGGTGGGTTAAAGTCGGTCGCGAATGAAGTTAAGGGTACCATTTAGATATCGTTGCATTACAAGAGGTTCGCTGGCCAGGGGAGGGTTCGTTAACAGAAGGAAAGTACACTATTTGGTACGGGGGGAGCGTTAATTATTGTTTAGGTACCGGGTTTCTGATTAGGAATAGATTTCTTTCCGCATTACGGGATGTACAGTTCTTTAGTGAAAGAATATCGGTTGCTATATTTCAAGGGCGTTGGTATAAAATCGCGTTTATAAACATTCATTCTCCCACCGAGGATAGTGATGATGAAGTAAAATGCGAATTTTATGATAAACTAGAGTCGGTTTACGATAATTTACCGCGAAATTACATTAAAATAATACTAGGTGACGCGAACGCAAAGGTTGGAAGGGAAGAAGTATATCGTCCTACAATCGGTAAAGAAAGTTTGCACAAATATAGTAATGATAATGGGACCCGACTAATAAACTTTGCCATTTCGAAAAACCTTATAATCAAAAGTACTACGTTTAAACATAAGGACATTCATAAGTATACGTGGACATCGCCGGATGGACAAACTCGGAATCAAATAGATCATATTTTAGTACAAAACAGATGGCAAAGTAGCATAATTAACGTGAGATCGTATCGTGGTGCAGAATGCGGATCTGATCATGAATTAGTAATCGCGAAACTTCGACAAAAACTAAATACAAAAAAGAGAACACCGAACTATATTCATCCCGAGAATTTTGATGTTGTTAAATTGAACAACCCCGAAATTAGAAAACAATTCGCGATAGAAGTAAAAAATAGGTTCGATGATCTGGAATCTTCAGACGAGGAACACGAAGATGTAAACAAATTATGGGAAGGGATCAGGGATAATATTAAAGAGGTCGGTAACTTATGTCTTGGGAAAATCGAAAATAAAAAGAACAAACCTTGGTTCGACAGGGATTGTCAAAATATGTGTGAAAAAAGAAAAACCGCTAAACTGAATTCCTTAAATAATCCAAGCGATAATAATGTGGCTTACTTTCGATTAGTAAAAAACGAAACTTCAAAATTCTTAAAAAATAAGAAAAGAGAGTATCTTAAAGGCAAAATAATAGAAATAGAAAAACACAGAAGCGAAAATAACGTAAGAGAGATGTACAAAGGTATAAACAAATCGCGTAAAAGATTTAAACCTCTATTGAATGGGGTTAAAGATGCGAATAACAACATAATTGCGGATCCGACTGAGATATTAAATAAATTTAAACAACACTTTGACGGCATTCTAAATACGGAAAATAATAATCAATCTCCTCCCTCTGAATACCAGAGCGCTGAACCATGGGTAGACGCACCGAGTAAAGAGGAAGTTAAAATGGCTATAGGAAAATTAAAACGGTATAAAGCTGCAGGAAATGATAATATCACGAGTGAATTAATCAAAGCGTGTGGAGAAGCGGGCGTTTCCAAATTACATGTTTTAGTTAAAAAGATCTGGGAAAATGAAAAAATACCCGAAGAATGGAAAGAATCAATACTTATTCCGATTCACAAAAAAGGACCGAGGACGGATTGTAACAACTATCGTGGGATCTCTCTTCTCCCAGTATGCTATAAAATATTCTCGTCAATACTAACTAGCCGAATCACGGAATACGCTGAGGAAATTATCGGAGACTACCAATGTGGTTTTAGGCGGAATCGCTCGACTATTGATCAAATATTTTCCTTACGTCAAATATTAGAGAAGAAGCTGGAATACAACGGTGTAGTCCATCAACTTTATATAGATTTTAAAAAGGCCTATGATTCCATAGACCGTCAGAAGCTATATAACATCATGATTGAACAGGGGATACCTAAAAAGTTAGTAAACCTAGTAGAGATGTGTTTGTCGGAAACATTTCATAAAGTTAGAATCGGTCATAATTACTCCGAGAGATTTGAGGTGCGATCGGGTTTGAAACAGGGTGACTCCCTTTCACCTGTTTTGTTTAATATAGCCTTAGAGTATGTCATAGAAAAGGTGATGTGTACCGAGAAAGGCTTAAATATGGGTGACAAGATTCCGGTTTTGGGGTATGCCGATGATCTGGTACTGCTAGGTGAAGACACGGAAACTATACAACTAAATACAAGTGTGTTAATAAAAGCCGGTAAACAAATAGGTCTCGAATTAAATACCGATAAGACGAAATATATGATTAGTTGCAGAAATGGTGGCGATCTTGATGATATTAATATTTCAGGTCATACTTTTGAACACGTAGAGAAATTCAAGTATTTAGGTTCAATGATAACAAGAAAAAATGAAATCCAAGAAGAAATAAAGTCCCGGTTAAAGGTGGGAAATGCGTGTTATTATTCGGTTGCTAAATTGCTTAGCTCGCGGCTTCTGTCTAAAAACTTAAAGGTTAGAATTTATAAAACTATTATTCTTCCAACGGTTCTTTACGGATGCGAAACATGGCCGCTTACTTTGAAGGATGAACAACGGCTTAAGGTTTTCGAGAATAAGGTACTGCGTAAAATATTTGGTCCGAAGAGAGATGAGGCCACTGGGGAGTTTAGAAGGTTGCACAACGCGGAATTGCGGAGTTTGTACTCTGTGAATATAATTGAGTTGATAGCATCGCGGAGACTCAAATGGGCGCGTAAAGTTGTTGGGCTTAGTGAGGAACGGATTTCGAGAAAGTTGGTATTCGCTGAACCGACTGGTAGGCGTCCGAAAGGTAGGCCGAAGCGTCGATGGGAGGATTGCATTAAGGCTGATCTCGGGGGCTTGGGCTTGACCGGTGAACATTGGACGAGTCTGTGCAGGCGAAGTTTGGTGGTATCGGCATCGAACCTTCGGGTTCGGTAAGCCTATTATTATTATTATTATTATTATTATTATCATTTTTTAAAACATACTCAATAAACCCTTCTTAGTATTTGTATTTATTTCATATCCTACACGAAATCTCTGAAGCTTGATAAACCACTAGTTGACATATTGTTACCACTCACCTGGTTATCATATCACAACAATATCTATATTAACATAATTTAAATTAGGACATACCTTTTGTGCTTTCTATTTGAAATCGCTTGCTCTTCTTTATTCCTAGTATTTATTTCATATCCTATACGAAATCTCTGAAGCTTGATAAACCACTTTTTGACATATTGGTGCCACTCTCCTGGTTATCGTATCACAACAATATCTGCCTTTACATAATTTAAATTAGGACTTACCTTTACTGTCTTCTATCAGAAATCACTTGCTCTTCTTTATTCTTAGTATTTATTTCATATCGTACAGGAAATCTCTGAAGCTTGATAAACCTCTTGTTGACATATTGGTCAACAACATATTTACATAATTTAAATTAGGACTTACATTTACTGCCTTCTATCGGAATTCACTTGGTCTTCCATATTCTTAGTATTTATTTCATATCGTACACGAAATCTCTGAAGTTTGATAAACCACTTGTTGACATAATGGTACCACTCACATGGTTATCGTATCACAACAATATCTACATTAACATAATTTAAATTAGGACTTATCTTTACTGCCTTCTATCGGAAGTCACTTGCACTTCTTTATTCTTAGTATTTATTTCATATCCTACATCAAATCTCTGAAGCTTGATAAACCACTTGTTGACATATTGGTACCACTCACCTGGTTATTGTTTCACAACATTATCTACATTAACATAATTTAAATTAGGACTTACTTTTACTGCCGCCTATCGGAAGTCACTTGCTCTTCTTTATTCTTAGTATTTATTTCATATCGTACACGAAATCTCTGATGTTTGATAAACCACTTGTTGACATATTGGTACCACTCACCTGGTTATCGCATCACAACAATATCTGCCTTAACATAATTTGAATTAGGACTTACATTAAGTGCTTTCTATTGGAAATCGCTTGCTCTTCTTTATTCTTAGTATTTATTTCATATCCTACACAAAATCTCTGAAGCTTGATATACCACTTGTTGACATATTGGTACCACTCTCCTGGTTATTGTATCACAAAATTATCTACATTAACATAATTTAAATTAGGACTTACTTTTACTGCCTTCTATCGGAAGTCACTTGCACTTCTTTATTCTTAGTATTTATTTCATATCCTATACATAATCCCTGATGCTTGATTAACTACTTGTTGACAAATTGGTACCACTCTCATGGTTATTGTATCACAAAATTATCTACATTAACATAATTTAAATCAGGACTTACATTTACTGCCTTCTATCGGAATTCACTTGGTCTTCCATATTCTTAGTATTTATTTCATATCCTACAAGAAATCTCTTAAGCTAGTATAATATGTTTATTTTTAAATAATATTGCTTTTAATAAAAAATCAATACATATAAATATTTACTTCATTAAAACTCATTTTACTCTCAGGGTATGGTATGGGTTCTTGACAATCAGGCACTTTTTAATTATAATAATCACTTACAAACATAACACAAACAATATGCAGGCTAACTATAATTATTCTCCATGTTCAGACAGCAATTCCTACCTCCCCAGCACCCCACTCAAAAACTGACTATGACCAGGTATCTTTCTTCTACCTGGCTTTTTACCTGCAGTGTCCCTTGCATCCAAAATGGAGGTTATGTTTACAAACAAACATTCAAATTGGAGCTCTTAATTTTTATTTTAATTCTATTTTGTATCTAATAGTTAGCCTGCCTAAAATAATTTTTAAACAATAAATAATTGTATACTTTATAGAAAAATGGGTATATTACATTTCTCCCCAATCCTATTTAAAAAAAAAAAATATTTTGGAAAGAAATATATTTTTTTTTTAATTTATCATTTTTTAAAACATACTCAATAAACCCATTTAGTTACAATTTTTAACACCTTATATATAAATAGCTTATATAATATATTGCAGCATTTTTATTAGTAATATTTTTTTTTTCTTTTACCTTGAAAACTACATATGTACAAACTAAATATACAATGACGATATACACAAAAGATATACACTAAGTCTATATACAATTAAGAACATATTAAAACTAATCACATCTGCGAAATAAACTGTATAAACAAATTCAGACGAAAACAGTGAAATATTAATATGATAGATTTATTTTCATTAAATACATAATTTTTACTAACTGATCAATGTTCATATAATAAAATAATTTAGAAAGAAAAAAATTACCTTTAGTACCCTCTATCAGAAATTACTTGCTCTTCTTTATTCTTAGTATTTATTTCATATCCTTCACGAAATCTCTGAAGCTAGATAAACCACTTGTTGACATATTGGTACCACTCACCTGGTTATTGTATCACAACAATATCTACATTAACATAATTTAAATTAGGACTTACCTTTAGTGCTTTCTATTGGAAATCGCTTACTCTTCTTTATTCCTAGTATTTATTTCATATCCTACAAGAAATCTCTGAAGCTTGATAAACCACTTGTTGGCATATTGGTACCACTCACCTGGTTATCGCATCACAACAATATCTACATTAACATAATTTAAATTAGGACTTACCTTTACTGCCTTCTATCAGAAATATCTTCCTCTACTTTATTCTTAGTATTTATTTCATATCTTACACCAAATCTCTGAAGCTAGATAAACCACTTGTTGACATATTGGTACCACTCACCTGGTTATCGTATCACAACAATATCTGCCTTAACATAATCTACATTAGGACTTACCTTTAGTGCCATCTATCGGAAATCACTTGCTCTTCTTTATTCCTAGTATTTATTTCATATCCTACACGAAATCTCCGAAGCTTGATAAACCACTTGTTGACATATTGGTACCACTCTCCTGGTTATTGTATCACATTATCTACATTAAGATAATTTAAATTAGGACTTACCTTAAGTGCCTTCTATCAGAAATCACTTGCTCTTCTCTATTCTTAGTATTTATTTCATATCCTATACGAAATCTCCAAGCTAGATAAATTACTTGTTGACATATTGGTACCACTCTCCTGGTTATCGTATCACAACAATATCTGCCTTAACATAATTTAAATTAGGACTTACCTTTAGTGCCTAATATGATCAATAGAGCAAGGATGCTATCAGATGACACCCACATAGTGTAATATGCTTATTTTTAAAAAGTATATTCTTTTAAAAAAAATTATTTCACATAAATATTTATTTCATTATTACTCCTTTTACTCTCAGGATGTGGTATGGGTTCTTGACAATCAGGCACATTTTTATTATTTATCTTTGTAATTATAATAATAACTTACACACAATATGTAACAAAGCTAACAATGATTCTTCATATTCATACAGCTCACCCCTCTCCAGATCCCCACTTATAACTAACTGACTGACCAGGTATAAAGATACCTGCCAATTTGTACCTCTAGTGACCTTTTTACTTGGCATCCAAAATGGATTTTATGTTTGTAAACAAACAGCCAAACAGGAGCTGTTATTTAAATTTAAATTTTTATCCTATAGTTAGCATGCCTAACACAATAATAAATAAATACTATTATTATAAAAAATGGGTATATTATTAAAGTTATAGAGTATTAGGCAGTAGAATAAAAGAACCTTGTACTAGACAGCTTGTTTATTACTGCTATATATACAAACAACATGGCGCAGGGGACGCTATCAACTGGACTGAACTGTTTGTTGTTGGGCTGCTGTACACCTAGGTGGAAGTTCAGTGCCACAACTATCTTTACATATACAATCGATATTTAACACACCCCCTCAATTGAATGTTTTCAAATATATACATACACAAGTAAATATTCAATTGTATCTCACATACAAAACAAGTAAAAATATTATTCTACTACATAATTCTACACCACAAAACAAGTAAAAATATTATTCAATTAAAAAAATTCTATACAACAAAGCAAGTAAAATATTATACTATTACAAAATTCTGTACAACAATTTTAGCACAATATATATACATGACATTAATATATTAATTAATTAAAGCCCTTCCGAAACATTTGAAACTTATCAAAGGCAAGTGGTTTTGTGAACAAATCTGCCACATTGCGGTCAGAATTGATGTGTTCCACAGATATTATTTCTTTGGAAATAAGATCTTTAACAAAATGGAATTTTATATCAATGTGTTTAGCTCGTTTAGAGTTTTTGTAGAACAACTTACACCTTTAGGTGGTTTTATAAACACAGGATAGTCTAGTGAGCCATTGAGAAAGGCTGTTGGCACATCAACTTGTCTAATACTCCAATTGTTTTGGCATGCAAATGACAAGAGAGTTCTTACAGTATCCATTCGGCAAACTGGTGAGTAATTGAATACACAATCACCTTGAGTTTGTTCTTCAAACCCTCTTGCTACCAATCTGGCCTTTTTGATTCCATCTTCCTTCACTGTGAAAACCCATTTAGTTGTGATTGGGACACTTCCATTCGGTGCTTCCTCTTCAGACCAAGTGTTCATCTTCTCATGAGCTTTTAGTTCTTTAATAATGGCTTCCTGCCATTCCTCCTTTTTATTAGCATCCTCATAAGATGATGGAACTCCATCTGATCGGCTTACCATACAGTATGCATTATATAACTCATAATCATTTAGGAAATGAGGTTTTGACCGGTTTCTCTGAGGTCTAGAAGTTTCTTCTGAATGCTCTGGATTGGATTCTTCATTCTGAAGTCTTGAAGGGTTTTCTGACTGCTCTGGATTACAATCATTCTGAGGTCTAGAAGTTTCTTCTGGCTGCTCTGAAATATTAGTGTTATTCTCTTCACCATTTTTCCTTCCCTCTTCATAGCTTCCACCACTATTATGATAGACAATAGGTACATTTTTAACTTCTTTATAGGGCATTTGGCTCTCCTCGAATATCACATCTCTAGATCTAATAACTTTCTGCTCGTCTGGCAACCAAATCCTATACCCACCACCACAATAACCAACCATCACCCCCTCCTTGCTTCTGGGATCCAATTTAGAACCTTTAGGAAGAATGGTAGGCCATGCTCGGCAACCAAATATTCGAAGTTTAGACAGATCATTTCTGCCATTCCATATTAATGAGGGAGTTTCACCTTTACTTAAGGCTGAAGTAGGTGACCTATTCAGTTCATAAGCAGAACATCGAGCTGCTTCCCCCCACAAGAACTTGGGGATACCGGAATCTGATACCTTAGTACGCATCATGTCTAATAGTGTCCTATTCATTCTTTCACTCTTTCCGTTCATTTGAGGGCTATATGGCAAAGAATATTCTAATTTTATACCTTTATCTGAACAATATTTTTGAAAAAATTTAGACGTAAATTCTCCTCCATTATCTAAACGTAGCCTTTTCACTGGGACACCCTGCTGCCTTTCTAGTTCCGCTATATAATCCATCAGGTTTGTTTCAGCTTCGCTCTTCATATGGAGAAGTTTGACATGCACAAAATGAGTGAAGTCATCCAAAATCACCTGCATATACCTATGTCCTTCAACTGATTCAGGATTGAAAGGACCACATATATCAGAGTGAATTAATTCACCCACCTTTGATGTGCGTTTCCTATTATTTGAGAAGGGCTGTCTAGTAGTCTTACCTTCAATGCATGCCGAACACTTCTTGTCACTATAGGGTAATCCTAAACTTTTGAGTCCATGCCGATTCAAATGTCCTAGCCGTTTATGCCATAGATCTCCATCCGTAGCACTTGAAATGTTGCACTTGACTTGATTATTACTGGGATCATCAAAAGTAAATATGTACAATCCATTGACACGTGGACAACTCAGCTTAAAATTTCTTCCACAGATTTTCATCTCCTTAGAATCTGTAATCACTTTTAAGCCTTTTGAGGTAACTGCACTCACTGATAATAAATTATGTTTTAACCCCGGGACTATTAAACCTTTAATGTTTACAATCCTACCTTGAGAGGTTACTCTTAGGGTACCTTCTTTTCTAGTAAACATCTTATCACCATTAGCTATATGTATGGCAACATCATGATCAAGATTCGAAACATTTGACAAAAGGGGTTCCAATTCTGCCTTAAAAAGATGGTTACTTGCACCTGAATCGACTAAAAACACATTGTTAGATGATAGTTTAATATTACCACAATTTAGGGTCACCATTACAACTTCTTCTTCTACATCTGCCGAATTTCCCTGGATTGTTCCTCTTCTTTTCCCACGAAAGCTTCTATTAAAAGATTTACTTCCACGGTTCTGCTTATTTTGGGACATTGTGCCTTGAAATGTCTTTTATCCCCACATATAAAGCAACCACTCTGTGCTTTAAATGATACTTCTGATGCGCAAGCTGATGACTTTGACTTTAACTTGGTATCTGTATCTAGAAGTCTGGCTCGCACAAAATCCATTTGGACTTCTAAATTAGTTTCTAGAGCTGTCACAACTGTGTTGAATTCATCAGGTAAAGACATCAAAAGGTGACATACCTTGTCTGACTCCCCTAGAACTGTGCCTTGTTCTTGAAGGTTTCGGATAATGGTATCAAATGCCAGAAAATGTTCTTCCATGTTTCCTTGAAGAGAATATTTCAGGCCCATCAACTTTCTGTACCAAGTCAATTTTGAAAAAGAGGTAGATCTGACAAAAACCTTCTTTAAAGCATTTATCATTTCCTTGGAAGTTTGGCAATCCATGATTATTTCCAGATGTTTATCTGAAATGCCTTGGATAATGATGGACTTTGCCTTCGAGTCTTTAATGAGAAATTCCCTTTTCTCAGCACTAGAGGTAGGAGGATCTGCTTCCAACACATCTTTTACCTGTTCTCTTTCCAAAATAGATGACATTCTGAAAAACCAACTGTTAAAACTTGTTCCGACCAGTACTGGAACTCCTGAAGTAGTAACTGACGCCATAGTACCGGTAAACAAAAATCACTAATAAAATAATATCACTTCGCGACTACGCGTTGACACTATACACAAATACTATGCTCTGAACAAAAATACTCTGGGCCCATAACCTATTAAAGTTATAGAGTATTAGGCAGTAGAATAAAAGAACCTTGTACTGGACAGCTTGTTTATTACTGCTATATATACAAACAACATGGCGCAGGGGACGCTACCAACTGGACTGAACTGTTTGTTGTTGGGCTGCTGTACACCTAGGTGGAAGTTCAGTGCCACAACTATCTTTACATATACAATCGATATTTAACATATATTACATTTCTCCCCAATCTTAGGTAAAAAAAATATTTTGGAAGGAAATATATTTGTTTTTCTTCAAATTTCTATTTTATAATATACACATAATTTCTTTGAATAAACCTTCTTTGTTACAAATGTTTTCAATAGTTTATAAATTAAGTTTATATACAATATTTTACATTGACGGATAAATGTTATCTAACTAAGGACAAAATATACTAGAACTATATACCCATAAAAATGATACAAGCACTCTAGACAATTAAGAACATAAAACTAATCATATTTTTACAATAAACTATATAAATAAATTTTACTTACAAAGAGGTCTAGTTGCATATAAACAAAAATTTAGAAAGAAAACCTCTACAAAATAACAGGTTAACAAGTTTAAAAAAAAAATAAAATAACTTTTGTCAAGAGATTAATTTGTTTTAGGCTGGCAATTGATAATAAATTTTTAGCTAATTAATTTGTGAACTTTACGTAAATAAATATGAAAAAACTTCAGCAATAAATAAATTATTTACAATTTATTAATCGATAATTCTAGTGTGGTTCAATCTGAACAGTACTCAGACTGCCCATTTTTTAGCTCATCTAGCGGAGGTAGCGCTAATCATCCCATTTTATCCCCTGGAAAAGGATAAAGATTGCCATGTCCAAAAGTAATAAGGTGTTCAATCTTTCCTAACATGATATAAGACCATATAGCCTTGGTAGAACTCATAGTTTAAAATAAAAAGGATAATAGTTTTTGTTAGAACATTCCTGTATTGATTAATTAAATTTACAATTGGTGACAAATAATTATAGGAGATGGAGAAACCTATTTTTAGATTATTTAAAACACTTAATCTCTAAAATACCACCTGAGGTCTTTTTGGTGACTTAAGGAGCTTATTAAAGTTCTGAAGGTTAAGCATTTGTTGCCACTGAGTTTCACACGATGAATCTGATCTTCTTTGATGTTTAAACTTTCCTTCACTTAAATAGAGCTAGTCATTAAGTCCTGGGCCTCTTCAATTATAAAATTACAGGGATTAGTCATTAACACAGGTTCTGCTGTACATATTGTATTTACTGTTTCACACTATTGGTCAGTAGGATCTTCCAAAGGTACAGTCTTTGATAGAGGTTCTTCTGTACAATTATGAGTTAATGTTTCTGTTTCACACTCTTGGTCTGTAGGCTCTTTATTCTTGTTTTCTTCATCTTCAGGGAAGGTTCTTTTCTGAGAATCAATTTTCATTTCTGTTGTAACACTTGTAAAGGTTTCTAATATTTCTGTTCCAAATTTATCCATTTTTTGTTCCAATTTTTCCATCATCATCATCATTTGCTTGAACATCTGAATCTTTTCTGTCCTATCTGAATAACTATTATTTCCTTGGTCCTCCATATTGTTTGCTCACAAATAACACTTAAAAAACTTATTAAACTATATATTGTGCACTGATTGTCGTAGTCTTAATATTTAACAAATTAAGCCACACCTAGTTGGGAGCCAAATTATATAATATACATTTTTTTTAAATATTCTTCAAAAAAAAATTAATTATCACAATATTTACTTCATTAAAATTTAATTTTACTCTCAGGGAATGGTATGGGTTCTTGACAATCAGGCACATTTTTATTATTTAACTTTCTGATTATAATAATAACTGTCAAACATAATACAAACAATATAACAGTGATTCTTCATATCCATACAGCAGGTCCTCACTCTTACTAGTTCCCCCTGAAAACTAACCTGCCAGGGACTTTTCTTCTACCTGGGCTATTACCTGGGGTGTCCCTTGCATCCAAAATGGAGTTTATGTTTACAAACAAACATTCAAATTGGAGCTGTTATTTTTATTCTATTTTGTATCTAAGTGTTAGCCTGCCTAACATAATATTTAAATAATAAATAAATAAATAATTGTATACTTTATAAACAAAATTATATATATATATATATATATATATATATATATATATATAGAGAGAGAGAGAGAGAGAGAGAGAGAGAGAGACAGAGACAGAGAGAGAATTAGAGACTACATAGGCAAATTGAGTACATCATGGGGCAAACAATTAATACAACAAATAATGGATAAGGTCAAATCAGAAATATGGCATACTAAAACAAAATTGGTATCCGATGAAAATGGTTAAAAAATTATGGTACAAAAAGAAAGTGATTAAAGACAATAATACCAATGGACAAAATAATGTAATAGAAAATTTACAGGATAATAATTAAAAAAAGTCAAGATATTATAATAGATGTAAAAAGTAATAAAAATGATTGAAATCTGATCACTAATTATTTTAAAATAGATAATAAAATGAAACCAAAGGAAATAGATACCAAAATAAATGATCCAGAAAATAATGAAAAATCCAATAAATCACATACCCTAAAAAATATTATTTTATAACTTATATAAAAAACCTAACTAATAAAATAGAAACAACTTTTAATAAATATGATGTAACCGAAATTAAATTCGAAAAAAAAAAACGGTAAATAAAATTGAAAAAATTTACACTAAAACCAAAGACGAGATAACAAAACAAAAAATCTGGCGCGGGCAACACACGACTTTCACTTACTTCCATTTTTAAAATCAATGTAAGAATTTTCAAATACAGTTAGAGATAAAAATACGTGAAACTATTAAAGAATTAATTAAATTGAATTGATATAGAAACATGTGTTAAAAAATCTATTATATTATTATGTAAAGTAATCAGTTAGTTTTATGTTCATTTCATCACTCTCTATTAACTTTTAAAAGCTTGTGTATGAGATGACATTTTTTTTTTTAATCTCAAGCTTTCCAACGGTATATCATACATGTATATTACTGCTCTTATGTTCAAAAACGAAAAATTGCCTTAAAAAAATATTTTTTCTGTTTTCTCCTTTAGTTGGGTATCGAATTTATTCAATTTATATATTTACCTGTTTTTCATCAGCGTTAACAAGATAATCTAGTTATTATTATTGAATCTACAAAATTAAAGGTACTTTAGGGGAAGAAAATTTAAAATATCGGCATTTAAGCCCTGTCAGACCATTTTTCTCCAAATAAAACCTACATGATATTAAAGCCCATTAACTTTTACATCGATATAGCGAGTTTAATCAAAATCGTCGGAACCGTTTTTGAGAAAATCGAAAAAAGGTGCAAAATGCATGGTATAAAGTGCCTCTTCTGGTAAGCTCATTTTGATGAAAAAAGTTTTGTCTCGTCTCGGGCATATAGTTGTCTTAAATATGAAATTTCAGTTTCATAGGACTTACCGTTTCCGCCCGGGAGTTACCACACACACACACACACACACACACACACACACACACACAGACACACACACACACACACAGACCTTTTTGCGGGACTTGATTATTTGGACTCAGGGGACACTAAAACGTGTAATTCCGTTGAAAACTGAAATTCGAAAATTTTCACGATCGCAATACTTCCCCTTACTATATATAGTAAGTGAAAGTAATACGTGAAACTATTAAATAATTAATTAAATTGAATTTATATAGAAACATGTGTTTTATTAAAAAATCTATTATATCATTATCTAAAATAATCAGTTAGTTTTATCTTCTTTTCATCACTCTCTATTAACTTTTAAAAGCTTGTGTATAAGATAATATTTTTTCTAAAATCTTTAGCTTTCCAACGGTATATCATACATGTATATTACTGCTCTTATGTTCAAAAACGAAAAATTGCATTAAACAAATATTTTTTCTGTTTTCTCCTTTAGTTGGGTATCGAATTCATTCAATTTACATATTTACCTGTTTTTCATCTGTGGTAACAAGATAATATAGTTATTTTTATAAAATCAACAAAATTAAAGGTACTTTAGATAAAGAAAATTTAAAATATCGGCATTTGAACCCTGTCAGACCATTTTAATCAGAATGAAACCTACATGATATTAAAGCTTATTAAATTTTACATCGATATAGCGAGTTTAATCAAAATCGTCGGAACTGTCGAGAAAATCGAAAAAAGGTGCAAAATGCATGGTATAAAGTGCCTCTTCTGGTAAGCTCTTTTTGATGAAAAAGGTTTTGTTACGTCTTAGGCGTATATTTGTCTTAAATATGAAATTTCAGTTCATCGTTTTCGCCACTCAGACCTTTTTGCAGGACTTGATTATTTGGACTCAGGGGACCCTAAAATGCGTATTTCCGTTGAAAACTGGAATTCGAAAATTTTCACGATCGCAATACTTTCCCTTACTATATATAGTAAGTGAAAGTAAAAATGACAAATGTCATTTATAAAATAAATTGTGACGATAAGTCAATAGCATAGACAAAACTGTTAACTCGAAATATGCGAAATCAAAATTTGCTACAGGTCTGTCATAACATTGCAATAAATATAAACAAAATTTTGATTTTAATAATGTATCAGTCCTACATAAGTAAGATAATATAAACAAGAGGAGGATTAAAGAATCTACATGTATAACAAAAATTTAGAATAATCGGTGAATCAACAAACGGACGTAGACAATCTAAACACTTTTTATGCAAGGACTATTGATAGAATAAACATATAAAGCTTTTGGTATCCCCTTACAATTTATAAAGCTATTATTCTTCCGACGGTTCTTTAAGGGTGTGAAATGTGGCCGCTTACTTAGAAGGATGAGCAACGGCATTGAAAATAAGGTACCGCGAAAAGTATTTTTTCCGAAGGGAGAGTTTAGAAGATTGCACAACGCGGAATTGCGGAACTTGGTTGGTTGTTATATTTTATTGGCACAAAACATCTCGGTCATCAGTACCAGACAGTCATTTTTAGAAATCAATTTTAGGTTAATTAATGAACAATAATTTTACTTAAAAACATATAACAACAAATAGTTGAAAGCAATTATCTATAAGCATAATCACCAGTAAGAATAAATGTAGCAACATTAGTAAAAGATAAATATATATTAGGTTAAATAAAAAAAAAAATAAAAAAAAATAAATATTAAAAAAAAAAATGTATATATATATATATATATATATATATATATATATATATATATATATATATATACATATATATATGTATATGTATATAAATAAAGTTAAAAATAAAGTATAATAATTGATTTATAATATAAAATAATAATAATTTTTAAAATAATAATAATAGTAAAATAAAATTTTCAAATGTGCTTGTAACAGTCCATTTCAGCAAGAAAGTACATCGATTCGTCAATTCATTCTTCGAAAATGTGAGTAACTGTCAGGGCTCCCCCACAATGCTGACATCTTTGGGGCAACTCCTTAGATATTAAGTGCCCATGGGTTAACCTAGGTATGTCCGATTCTCAGGCGGGCCAGGACCACCTCATCTCTACGGTTGATGCGATTTGAGGTTTTCCACTTTGGCTATTTTGACTTTGGCTCTCGCTTAATCGCTTTCAGCTTGCTTGGATAGATGTTTTTTCAGGTTTCATCCCATTTTTTTAAAACATTTTCAATTAGAGGGCGCGCTAGCTCTGATGGTGTTAACAGTGCTTTACCACGACCAGGGAGAGTGAGAGCCTCTTTGGCACGGAGCTTGTACCCTGTGAATATAATTGAGTAGATAGCATCGCGGAGACTCAAATGATTGAGTAAAGTTGTCGGACCCGGCGAGGAACGGATTCCGAGAAAGTTGGTATTCGCTGATCCGACTGGTAGGCGTTCGAAATGTAGGCCGAGTCGTCGATGGGAGGATTGCGTTAAGGCTGATTGGGAGCATTGGCTTCAACGGTGATCATTAGACGAACCTATGTAAGCGGAATTTGGTGGTATCGGCATCGAACCTTCGGGTTCGGTAAGCCTATTATTATTATATAATTGGGTAGTAAAATATTAAAATAAATTCAGTAAATAATATTTACCTATTCTAAAAAATTTTTTTTTCATGGTTCAGTTTCCACTGAGATTCCTTATCTTTGAGTGGTATTTCACTGGCTCAAAATGGGTGAGAAAAAAAATCATTTTCGCGATTTAATGATTTTTTATATCCGAAAAGGAAAATCCGCTGCTTAGAGGGTTAAGGAAATTTGCAGTGTGTATGGCGGATGATGCCTTCGGAGAAAACACCGTCTGTAAGAGGTTCACTCCGGGAATTTTGACTTAGAAGTCGCGAAACGCTCAGGTCGTCCTTCAACTGTCGATGAATAAATTCAAAAAAATTATCTGTAAGATGGCATCATGTAATAGATCAAAATGGGTCATATAAAATTGATTAAAAATATTTACAAGAATTTTAAGTTGTTGTTGAAATCACCAGGAAAAAACTTGTTTTACAACCCTATAATTTCCATTGTTTGTAAAAGTTCTTAACGTTACAAGGAACATGTTGTGTGTTATTGTATCCATTCCCCCAAAAGTATGTGTAGGATTACTCCCTTGCGGAGCGTAGATATTTGATTTTATTGACGAGGAGTTGCTGTATCCAGGACTCGTTATCCTTTGTCCTGAGGAATGGTAATGGCAGTGCAATAAAGGAGCAATTAGTATCCTTTAGGATGAGGTCCTTCATCATTGACCCACTCAATCCTAACCTATCCATATCCTCGACCTCTACATCTAATTATCCTTCTCTTTAGACCTCAGTTTTTATCATGAGGTATGGATTCATACAAAATATTTTTTTTCTAATTTATTTAAGAGATAATGTTTATTTTATTGGGTTGTTTCACATGAAATGTCCGTTTTTATAGTTCCTGAAATACATAAAGGATGTTGCAGGTCTCTGTTGCTTTGTTCCGAATGTGTACATATTTAAAGTAAACAGTTACTAATCTCTACCTTTATATTATAAACATTAGCTTCCAAATCAATTACCCACTTTTTAGTATACCTCCAAATACGAACATGGAAACACGCGATTTTCGAGTAATATTTTTGTACGAGTTTAAACTCGGCGATTCAGCAGCTGAGGCCGCTAGAAATATTTGCAAGGCGTTTGGGGAGTGTTAATGAACGGACCATTCGCCGTTGGTTTGCTAAGTTTCAGCTGGGGATAGCGACTTGGAAAACTTGCCCCGAGGAAGACCTCCGTCCGTAATAGACAACGATGTCCTCAAACATAAAGTAGAAGGAAACCCCTACCAAACAGTTAAATGACTCTCAGCACATCTGAATGCAAGTGCATCTACCGTTTCCAGACATTTAAAGTGTATTGGGAAAGTAAAAAAGCTCGATACATGGGTACCTCATAATCTCACTGAGCAGCATGTTTCAAAACATACTGTGCAAAAATTGAAAGAATTGGGCTACGAAGTTCTTCCGCACCCACCATATTCTCCCGACTTGTCTCCAACAGATTACCACCTGTTCAGAAATTAAGACAACTTCATCAACGGAAAACTTTTTGAAAATGATGATCAAGTGAAAAGTGCGTTTTCAGATTTTGTTTCACTTCAAAGCTCAGAATTTTTCAGTTCGGGGATAAAAAAGTTGGTTTCACGTTGGGAAAAATGTGAAGAAAAAGATGGTAAATACTTCGAATAAAATTATCTTGTTTTCATATCGTATTTTTAATAAAAATCCTTTACCTTGAAAACGGACATTTCATGTGATACAACCCAATATTAATATTTTTTTTTTTTTGTAAACATTTTTTAAAAATATTTACAACTGTATTAAAAAAAAATACATCAAGTAATATAATACAATGGCATGGAATACATATACAGAAGCTTCCAATTGGAAGCACTCTAAAGATATTCTAAACTAGAAGGTCCCAGGGCCATTTCCTTTCAGGCGCCTCGGAAGATTATCAGGAATTGAAGAGGAAGAAAGGATTGAAACTAGTGGGTTAGAGTGAGAATGGAGTTTGTCATGAAAGGATTGATACCTGGTCCGGGCCAAATCAGTAACAAAGGGAACATTAAGGTCTTTATGGATAAGTTTATTCGTGACGAAGTAAGGAGCGTTGAGGATTTTACGAAGGATTTTGGATTGTAAGGATTGGATCGGGAAGAATTTGATGGTTTGGTAGAGCTCCAAAGCTCTACTCCGAAAGTCCAGATTGGTCTTATGATAGTCATGTAGATGAGTCTTTTGTAGTTCAGAGGAAGGTTTGACCGTTTGTCTAGTAAGTGTTGAAGTAGCCTAAAGCGGCGAGCAGTTTCTTGTCGTTTTAGTCGTGTGTGAGGATTTGTAGTTATAATATTTGAATAACATGATTTAAGATGTAGTACATCACATTTTTTGTTCATGGCGGGAATTTTATTTTTATTTCTATTATAATTATTTCTTTCATATTACGTTTGAGGCAGTTTTGTTTCATGATGTATAATTTTGTGCAAAAGGAATTTAAATATGTCCCGTTTTTCAGAAATGAGTGGTGAGGATAGTTTGATCTGATTTATTCTGTTTTTTTGTAATTGAAGTGTGGCTGTATTTGTGTTGATACAGTCTCCTTTTACTTTCACTTACTATATATAGTAAGGAGAAGTATTGCAATCGTGAAAATTTTCGAATTCCAGTTTTTAACGGAAATACACGTTTTAGGGTCCCCTGAGTCCAAATAACCAAGTCCCGCAAAAAGGTCTGTGTGTGTGTGTGTGTGGTAACTCCCGGGCGGAAACGGTAAGTCCTATGAAACTGAAATTTCATATTTAAGACAACTATACACCCGAGAAAACTTTTTTCATCAAAATGAGCTTACCAAAAGAGGCACTTTATACCATGCATTTTGCACCTTTTTTCGATTTTCTCAAAAACGGTTCCGACGATTTTGATTAAACTTGCTATATCGATGCAAAATTTAATGGGCTTTAATATCATGTAGGTTTTATTCGGTTTAAAATGGTCTGGCAGGGCTTAAATGCCGATATGCTTAATTTTCTTCCCCTAAAGTACCTTTAATTTTGTAAATTCAATAAAAATAACTATATTATCTTGTTAACGCTGATGAAAAACAGGTAAATATATAAATTGAATAAATTCGATACCCAACTAAAGGAGAAAACAGAAAAAATATTTTTTAATTCAATTTTTCGTTTTTGAACATAAGAGCAGTAATATACTTGTATGATACACCGTTGGAAAGCTAAAGATTTTAGAAAAAAATATCATCTCATACTTAAGCTTTTAAAAGTTAATATAGAGTGATAAAATGAACATAAAACTAACTGATTATTTTAGATAATGATATAATAGATTTTTTAATAAAACACATGTTTCTATATAAATTCAATTTAATTAATTCCTTAATAGTTTCACGTATTTTTATCTCTGTTTTTGAAAATACTTTAATCGATTCTAAAAACGGAGGTAAGTGAAAGTCGTGTGTTGCCCGCACCAGATTTTTTTTTTTTTTAAACATAAGAACAGTAATATACATGTATGATGTACCGTCGGAAAGCTAAAGATGTTAGAAAAAATATTATCTTATACACAAGCTTTTAAAAGTTAATAGAGAGGGATGAAAAGCCGATAAAACTGATTATTTTAAATAATAATATAATAGATTTGTTAATAAAACACTTGTGTCTATGGAAATTCCATTTAATTAATTCTTTAATGGTTTCACTCATTTTTATCTCTTATTGCACTTGAAAATTCTTTAATCGGTTTTAAAAACGGAGGTAAGTGAAAGTCGTGTGTTGCCCGCACCAGATTTTTAAATATTGCTCTCTTCTTCTAAAAAAGATTGTAAGAGTGGTTGAAAGTTCAATGCATTCTTAAATTTATTTAAACATGTATTCTCCCTATCTTACAATAACATCATCTGTTTATTATTTTATGTAAATTTTAATATTCTGTTGTTTTTTCCTCTGTTAGGGCATGAATATGAGAACAATAAATTCTCGAAACGTAACCTAAACAAAATTGCTTATTATTAAATGAACCTCAAGACACGTAGATAACATAATTTATCAACAGTCAAGGACTAAAACCTATATAATACAAAATATATATATATTATATTGTAGAATTATTCTGGGGCTAGGTCCCGTAAGAATAACAGTTATGTAAAATTGAAATATATAATGTCTGGCCAATATATAAAATAAAAATGATTAATTATTATTTACAATGGTAAAATAAGAAGAAATACTATACATCACATTTCCTAATCGTCTATTTGGGATGACAGAAGGTATAGGAAAAGTTGGGATTTGAATGAGGATAAAGAGGGTTTTGTGGGTAGGAACGTAAAGGTCAGAATGTCGCTTTAGTCTGTCTTCAAGCACAATCGGGAGACCGTCATACACCGCAGAACAGTGTCAAAGTGAGAGAAATAAGTGAGGAAACGAGAAGCTTACGAGTGGATAGAGGAGGAAAAATTTAAGAGTTCTTCGGGAGATTTGGGCAATATGGGATTTCCAGGAAAGGGTTTGGCCGATGATGATACCTAGGTTTTTGACAGTGGAACTGAACGTAATTGGGTAATTATTGAAGGTTAGACTTGGAAAGTTGGTATTAGATTCGATAAGGGAATTGGAACCTATTACTATTGCTTGTATCTTCATGGCATTTAGCTTAAGTTTATTCAGATTTCCCCAGGCGCTGATTCTATCCAGGTCCTCCTGAATCTTTGAAGATGCTACTAATGTCTCATATTATATTATAATATAATATAATTAAAGTATAAATATATTTATTTATTTATTTATACTAATGTAATCCCTGCCCTTAGCGACCTACTTACTCCCTCCCCCTCATTACGAAAATCCTGCGACCAAGAAGACCACGTGCAACCTATCATAAAGAGTTTCTTAATGTAGTTATGAGTGGCCTCGACGGAACTAGATAACACGGCGGCTGGAAGTCGAAGCTAGGACTGGAGGATTCTGTTTGTGAAGGAGCGGAGGCACCGCAGACCGCAGAGATCTTCGCCAACCACATCCAGTTTAGCAGGAGTCGGCTGCCTTCCTAACTCCCTTGTATCCTTCTTCTAACCAGGCGTATCCTTCCTCTTCGGCTTACAAACGATTTCCGAACAAACTAAATGGACACATAAACAAACTTGTGCAAAACATGGCTACAACCGACATACCATCCATAACTCGGCGTAGGCTGAAAAGGAGTTGGATGAGGGACCTCCTGACCTGAAAATATAGTTCCGCTTCATGTCAGAAGGATGCACCACTGGGTGCTATCTCCCTCATGCCTGCCCACGCCATGTTTACTTAGATTTTAGCACATTTGCTGATTGTAATTTGTTTACAGGTGTAAATAAAATATTAAGTAAAAAAAAAAAAAAAACAGTTAGTTTTATCGGTTTTTTATCACTTTCTATTAACTTTTAAAAGCTTGAGTATAAGATAATATATTTTCTAAAATCTTTATCTTTCCAACGGTATATCATACATGTATACTATTGCTCTTATGTTCAAAAAATATTTTTTTCTTTTTTGGCCTCGAGACCTTCTTGTTTAGATTGATTACTAGAGTGCTGCCAATGGGCAGTTTCTCTTCACGTTTTCCATGTACATATTCTTTATCAGCATATTTACTTGATGTATTGTAGTATACAGTTGTAAATTTCAATAAGATATAATTAAAAAAAAAGTGTTTAGGTATTGTTTTTATTTATGATGGTGTGATTTTTTAGTATGTAGTTGTTTAATGTATATATATAATTTATTTTGTTTTTTAAATTTAATCTTTGGTGTATATGTATAGATATATCTAAGTATTTGAAAGAAAATGTGAAACGGTAGAGAAGGTAAAGAGAAAAAAAAAAATAATAAAGAGAGAAAATAAGTAGGAAAAAAAATTAAAAAGAGTAAAAAAAGGAAAAAAAAATTGTATTTATAGTTTAAAAGAATGCTAAGAATATTCCTGTAGGAAAGAATTGGAATGCTGTGTTATAGCAACCCAATTAAGTTTGTTTGTTTATTTATGAATAAAGTGTATCTATCTCTGAATAGTCCTGGTTGAGTACACATAGAAATCTTTTCTCCATTTAGGCCAAAATTGGGTTGCTAGATGATTTATCACGCTCAGCCGTCAGGTTTGTGGGTACCCACTTTATGTAATTAATATTATATAATATAGTCTATTAGCTTAACCAAACTACGAGAAAAATTCTACCAACTATAAAATGTCCTCCAAATCTTATCTTGGTCAATGGGTTGAACCATATGGCTAGACTTCAGTCGAGTTGACCTGACAGGTTGCCGGAAGCTGCTCCGACTCAGATGAACGACTTTAGCTACTCCAGGAGCGAGCGATGAAAGGAATCGTGCCTGAGGTAGGAAGTAGTTCAAAGCTTTAGTGAAAGGAGGCGATGTCTGTGCATTCGCTCATCAAGCACAGCTGTCGGTGGTGAGGGTATAGAGGGAGGAACTTGAAAATAATGAGAGTGACAATGAGGAATGATTAATTCAGGAAACAAGGGCAACTATACAACACAAAGAGATATAGCAACTGATATGCTTAACCGGAAGTCATCATCAGGTACAGGAAGGGATCTCATGTATTACCCTTGTAGGTCGGCTGGGGTTCTAATAAACCTACAGGTGTCTAATACCACTCCAATCAAAACTAATTAAATGTACCATATTTGAGTATACAGATTAAATAGAGGTGAAAAAAATCTGGTGCGCGCAACACACGAGTTTCACTTACCTTCGTTATTGATATCAATTTGAGAATTATAAAACAAATTAAGAATCGAAAATAAATTATCAAAGAATTATAAACATTGGATTTAAAAAAAATCTGGTGCGGGCAACACACGACTTTCACTTACCTCCATTTTAAAAATCAATGAAAGAATTTTCAAATACAGTTAAAGATAAAAATACGTGAAACTATTAAGGAATTAATTAAATTAAATTTATATAGAAACATGTGTTTTATTAAAAAATCTATTATATTATTATCTAAAATAATCAGTTAGTTTTATGTTCATTTCATCACACTCTATTAACTTTTAAAAGCTTGTGTATGAGATAATATTTTTTCTAAAATCTTTAGCTTTCCAACGGTATATCATACATTTATATTACTGCTCTTATGTTCAAAAACGAAAAATTGCATTAAAAAAATATTTCTCTGTTTTCTCCTTTATTCGGGTATCGAATTTATTCAATTTATATATTTACCTGTTTTTCATCAGCGTTAACAAGATAATCTAGTTATTATTATTGAATCTACAAAATTAAAGGTACTTTAGGGGAAGAAAATTTAAAATATCGGCATTGAAGCCCAGTCAGACCATTTTTATCCAAATAAAACCTACATGATATTAAAGCCTATTAAATTTTACATCGATATAGCGAGTTTAATCAAAATCGTCGGAACCGTTTTCGAGAAAATCGAAAAAAGGTGCAAAATGCATAGTATAAAGTGCCTCTTCTGGTAAGCTCATTTTGATGAAAAAAGTTTTGTCACGTCTCGGGCGTATAGTTTTCTTAAATATGAAATTTCAGTTTCAAAGGACTTACCGTTTCTGCCCGGGAGTTACCACACACATACAGGCCTTTTTACGGGAACGTGTATTTCCGTTGAAAACTGGAATTCGAAAATTTTCACGATCGCAATACTTCCCCTTACTATATATAGTAAGTGAAAGTAAAAAACATGTGTTTTGTTAAATAATCTATTATATTATTATCTACGACAATCAGTTTGTTTTATCGGCTTCCCATCACTCTCCGTTCAATTTTACAATAGTATGAATAAGATAATATTTTTTTCTAAAATATTTAGTTTTCCAACGGTATATTATACATCTATATTACTGTTCTTAAGTTACTTTTCAACAACAATTTTTTATTGAGTAAAACTACAATCAATAGTAGTGGTAAAAGATATCATACATACTACATTCATACAATATTTACACGGCATAAAATTACAATAAAATATATACACAATAATGAATCAATACAATAAAGTCAAGAAATCACTCATACCTAAATACACATACACACACACACACACACACACACACACACACACACACACACATACATACATCACATCGATACTGTTCTTAAGTTAAAAAAAAAAAAAAAAAATCATCAAACAAATATTTTTGCAGTTATCTCCTTTAGTTGGTTGTCGAATTCGATCAACTTATATATTTACCTGTTTTTTATAATTATTTTTATAATCAGATGAAATGGTGAATTTCATAAAAACTACTAAATTAAAGGTACTTTAGATGAAAAAATTTTGAAATATCGGCATTTAAGCCCTGTCAGACTATTTCAACTAGAACAAAACCACTAGAGCGTACGGCGATGACAACGCCATCCAATGGCCATGGGGGAAACAATTGCATTTAAAAAATATTTTCATTTTTCTCCCTTAGTTGTATATCAGATTCGTTCAAATTATTTATTTACCTATTTTTTATCAATGGTAATAAGATGATATGGTTATTTTTATAGTATATACAAAATTGAAGGTACTTTAGAAGAAGAAAATTTAAAATATCGGCATTTAAGCCTTATCAGACTATTTTAATCAGAATAAAACCTACATGACATTAAATCCCATTTAACTTTGCATCGAAATAGCGAGTTTAATCAAAATCGTCGGAAACGTTTTTGAGAAAATCATAAAAAGGTACAATATGCATGGTATGAAGTGGCTTTTCTGGTTAGTCGATTTCGATGAAAAAGTTTTTGTAACATCTTGGGCGTATAGTTTTCTTAAATATGAAATTTCAACACACAGATAGACACACACACAAACCTTTTTGCGGGCCTTGGTTATTTGGACTCGGGGGACCCTAAAACGTGTATTTTCGTTGAAAACTGGAATTCGAAAATTTTCACGATCGCAATACTTTCCCTTACTATATGTAGTAAGTGAAAGTAAAAAAAAAAAAAATGCTAGATTCTAATGCGAATAGAATCAAATAAGTTGGTTTATAATATAGTAATGATAGATTTTTGTGATACCTTTAAAATTTTCTGGAGTGGATGTAATACCTTTTGGAATCATTAGTGCTTTAAGGGTTTTTTTTTCTCTTTTCTTTGGCCAATGATATTTTTATTTTGCTTTTTCGTTAATGTTATTGCAAAAGGATCTTGCCCCGCAATAAAGGTTTTTTTTTATTCCTTCATATATTTTCAGGAGAAATACGACCAATATCTTTTGGTTATGCGAATTCGATCTTCCTCTTCAAAGATAAAATTAGATATCCGATATCCGTTGAAAGAGACTCGATAGAAGGATGAAGTTAGCGATGCGTGAAGAACAATATACATCGAGGTCACCTTGAACAGGTGAACGAGGTCCTCGGAATTAGTGGCCATCTTAGTTTAATGCAGCTCTTTGAGGTTAATTAGCAACACTTTGAGATTCTTCGATTAGTGGAACAGTCGATATCAGGGAAGGTGGGATTGTACACGTCGGATCATGATAATATCATACATAACTATTTACCATAATAATATTATCGCTATTGCTAACTGATTATATCATTACCATTTATATGATTAATAGTTTTAACCCGTGGCTTTGCTCGCGAATATTTTAATTTGTCTTTATTTAAATTTGCAGAAATGCGTTTATGAGTAGTGACTATAAAACGCATATGATGGAGCTGTTGTTTGGTGATGTGGTAACAAAGGAACTACCAACAAAACACACTTATTTTACGTTTTTCTTACTGTTGTATTTTCTTGGTGGCTGCACCCTCAACAAACTTCTTTACCATATAGTCAAAACGGTCAACAACTACTCCATTATTATAAGAAGTATACATTTTCAAGAAATATAAATATTATATTTGTAACAATTACATTTATCAAAGAACTGGAAACTATAATGAGAATGTATATTTTATAAATAAGAACGCATAGAATAATTATAAATGGAAACTATAATTTATCAAAGTTTTTTTTAAGTAAAAATATTCCCACTCGTTGGATCAATGTATATCAATCACATTTATGTTGCAAACGTGACTATATACCACGATTACGTTACAGCTAAAATATATCGAGTAATTTTGGGTATGCCTACTTATATTGGATCGCTATTATATATTTAACAGAATAAAATGGCAACTTATTGGACTAAAGTTAGAATTAGGTTGGTTGAGGAAAGTGATTGAAAAACAACTTAACCTATTACTATAATTAATCTAATATAACTATAAATATCTTGTTTCTAATATCGAGACACATTGAAAAAATAGAACAAAAGCTACACTTCATTATCTTTGTTTGCGGTTTGTGGAATCCAATTTGATACATAAAATAAATGAAATTAAAATTGCTAAAAATTATGAAAGATGTTGATAGTGACTATGTTGAATGAGGTTATATAAAAGAAATACAGGTGAATAGCAATGGACTACTCTGTTTATGATAAATAAAAGATTATTATTTCATGTCAGATATCAATTTTATTTACTCAATGTTACAATTACATACCAGTACCAAGTAGTCACATCCAAATTATTCAATAACATCCTTTTATCTTTTAAACATAATAGTTATATATCATCATAACTCTTTTGCTAATTACTAATAATTTTTCTGGAAACGTATAGTAATATTTATTTTATTAAAACTGGAAACCATAATGTAAATGTATATGTTATAAATAATAACGCATAGAAACAATCAACACACACTTATATTTCAATTAATAATCACATATGTGAAGATATAGGAAGGTTACCATATTTAACCAGTGTTGCCACAGTTAAACAAATTTTGTTTTACGTTTTAGAAAAATATATTTTTCAACCATTTAGAATAGTAATAAAAACTATCCTATCATTTAAGTTGGACCAAATAACAGATACTTACGAAGTTTGATCAAAGTCGGTTCAGTAATTTCAGAGTTTATCGCGAACAAACATTGTGACACGAGATTTATATATATATATAAATATATATATATATATATATATATATATATATATATATATATATATATATATATATATATATATATAGATTAGTGAGCATATACCCTGCTTCACTTGAGTGCAGTTTGAAAAGTATGTTTAATGGTATTTATGTTTTTTAAAATGGATTTTTTGACCGATTTAAAGTTTATTGCAGAAACAAAGAATCGTGAGATAATACAAATAAAAATTTTCATGGATAACCTTACATTTAAAAGTATCAAATGGCTAAATTAATATTACAAAATCTGGTGCGCGCAACACACGACTTCCACTTAACTCCGATGTTAAAATCATTTTAAGAATTTTTACTTTCACTTACTATACGAGGGGAAAGTATTGCGATCGTGAAAATTTTCGAATTCCAGTTTTTAACGGAAATACACATTTTAGGGTCCCCTGAGTCCAAATAACCAAGTCCCGCAAAAAGGTCTGTGTGTGTGTGTGTGTGTGTGGTAACTCCCGGGCGGAAACGGTAAGTCCTATGAAACTGAAATTTCATATTTAAGACAAATATACGCCCGAGACGTTACAAACCCTTTTTCATCAAAATGAGCTTACCAGATGAGCATGCATTTTGCACCTTTTTTCGATTTTCTCAAAAACGGTTCCGACGATTTTGATTAAACCCGCTATATCGATGAAATATTTAATGGGCTTTATCATCGTGTTGGTTTCATTATGATAAAAATGGTCTGACAGGGCTTAAATGCCGATATTTTAAATTTTCATACTGTAAAGTACCTTTAATTTTGTAGATTCTGTAAAAATAACTATATTATCTTGTTAACGATGATGAAAAACAGGTAAATATATAAATTGGATACCCAACTAAAGGAGAAAACAGAAAAAATAATTTGTTAACGTTTTTTTTTGTTTTTGAACATAAGAGCAGTAATATACATGTATGATATACCGTTGGAAAGCTAAAGATTTTAGAAAAAATATTATCTTATACTCAAGCTTTTAAAAGTTAATAGAGAGTGATGAAAATAAGATAAAACTAACTGATTATTTTGGATAATAATATAATAGATTTTTTAATAAAACAATTTATTTAATTCTTTAATAGTTTCACGTATTTTTAACTCTAACTCTATTTGAAAATTCTTTCATTGATTTTTCAAATTTATGGAAGTGAAAGTCGTGTGTTGCCCGCACCAGATTTTTTTTATGGCGAATCTTAAAAAAATTGGTCCAGTAGTTTCGGAGAAATGGCGCGGACGGCGGACAAACGGATTTTTTTTTGTTATTCGGGTTCTACGCACCTTGAAACGTAAGCCATCAAATTTTGAAGTGGGGTAATTATTTGATTTTACTATTTTTTTTTTTTTTGGGACGATTATTAGGTTCATTATTGAAAATAATAAACCAAATCGAAACAAAGTTATTTTACATCCCATCATTATATCTACAATCCTCAATAGCCCAACAAAAAATCACTATTTTGACCCTCTTCGTTTTCTCAAAAGCATTTGATTCAGTTAATCATAACATCCTTCTTTCCAAACTCCAAAACATTCAAATATCAAACAGCGTTCTGAAATGGTTTATTTCTTTTTTATCCTATCAATCTCAAACTGTCATCATGCCAAATGAACCTCCTTCCTCCTCCATTGCCGTAACACGTGGTGTTCCTCAGGGATCCTCACTCTCACCAACTCTTTTTTCCATCTATATTAATGATCTCCCTGACCGCATCCGCCACTCACAATACCACCTATATGCAGATGATCTGCAAATCTATCTTTCTTTCCATCCTTCCGAAATGCTAATGGCAATCCAAAAACTACTACAAGATATTGACAACATTAATGCATGGGCTAAGAGAAATGATTTGAAGTTGAATGCAGGAAAAACCAAAGCAATTCTCATCGGTTCCAAGAACCTTGTAAATTCTCTTCCATATTATCCACTCCTTTACCTCAATAGCATACCTATCCACTTCCACACCTCAGTAAGAAACTTTGGAGTCATTATTGATCAGAACCTATCTTGGAGTAATCATATTTCTCAAATACCCGAAAATCCTTAGCTATCCTAAAACAATTTCTAAGATTTCGTGATTCTATCCCGCCTAAAACCCGTATGCTACTCGTCTCTTCACTCATATTCACCTAGTTTGACTACGGTTGCCTCGTATATGGCGGGCTGTCGGAGAGATTCGATATGAGACTTAAAAGACTTATGAATTGTTTCATCAGATTCACATGTGGAATCCCCAGACGCTCCCATGTCTCTAGAAGGTATACAGAGTTGAATTGGCTCTATTCCTCTTTCCGTAGGCAGTACCTCCTTGGTGTCTGTCTCTTCCGATTTTTTCATAACAAAAAAACCTCCTCATGTTCTTGATATGCTTACCACTTGTTCCTCTGTCCATTCAATGAACATTAGATCCCAACCCATGAATTTGTATATACCTTCACACAGATCCGTCTCCTTCAAAAAATCCTTTGTTATTCGTGCTACCCTATTTTGGAATTGCTTGCCTATATCCATTCGTAAAGCCTTATCATTGTCCACTTTCAAACCCCAACTATTTCTCCATCTCCTAAAGTATCAATCTTCCCAACATATGTAATATTTAAAATCTATAGATGATAACTATTCATTGACACAAAATCCATCTTTTATTGTTAAACTGAAGTCTTAAACGACCAGACAATTATCATGTTTATTGCACTTTTCTTGTTATTCTTAGGGGACTACTCGTCCCAGAATAAAATTACATTTCATTTCATTATTATTGGCTTGAAGTTGACAAGTACGTCTCCCCCTCCTAAAGAAAACCTCCCCAAAAAAATGTACTTCTAGATCCAGCGGTGATTCAATTGGATGTGGATATAGGTGAGAGGACAACAGCGTTGGAAACACAGTAAGAAACCACTTCCTTAAAATTAAGAAAATTATTGAAATGATATGGAAAACAATTCCAACGAGGAGAAAATATTCCGTAGAGCATCGAGTGCATCAATAAAGGCGACTTGTAGGGAAAAACGTAATAATGAAAAAAATATCTCACGGGTATAGAATATTATTCTGATAGGAGAGAGTTCTTCAAAAGAAACTCTCTTAAAAAAATGGTCACTTTTCTTAATAATCTCGTAACTCATGAAGAACTGTTATTTGTTGATATTGATTTGCTTTTGGGTTGAGATGAGCACATTCTGAAATCAAAAATACAGATTAGCTTACTCATATTGGCTATACCCATATAACGAACCTTTCTAATCAACCAAAAAAAAAAAAAAAATTATCCCCCCTAAAAAATTGACGGCTTACGTTTCAAGATGCGTAGAACCCAAACAACAAACGGAAAAAATCCGTTTATCCTCATTTATAAATTAATGAAAACAAATATTTCATGGATAATTAAATTTTCTACACAATGAAAAAATCTGATGCGGGCACACACACGACTTTCACTTACCTCCATTTTTTAAATCAATGAAAGAATTTTCAAATACAGTTAGGGATAAAAATACGTGAAACTATTAAAGAATTAATTTAATTTAATTTATATAGAAACACGTGTTTTCTTAAAAAATCTATTATATTATTATTTAAAATAATCAGTTAGTTTTATCTTCTTTTCATCACTCTATATTAACTTTAAAAAGCTTGAGTATAAGATAATATTGTTTTTAAAATCTTTAGCTTTCCAACGGTATATAATACATGTATATTACTGATCTTATGTTCAAAAACAAAAAAAAAAACGTTAAAAAATTATTTTTTCTGTTTTCTCCTTTAGTTAGGAATCGAACTCATTCAATTTATATATTTACCTGTTTTTCATCAGCGTTAACAAGATAATATAGTTATTTTTATTGAATCAACAAAATTAAAGGTACTTTAGAGGAAGAAAATTTAAAATATCGGCATTTAAGCCCTGTCAGACCATTTTAATCAGAATGAAACCCACATGATATTAAAGCCCATTATTTTTTACATCGATATAGCGAGCTTAATAAAAATCGTCGGAACCGTTTTTGAGAAAATCGAAAAAAGGTGCAAAATGTATGGTGTGGCTCTTCTGGTAAGCTCATTTTGATGAAAAAGGTTTTTTTTTAACGTCTCGGGCGTATATTTGTCTTAAATATGAAATTTTAGTTTCATAGGACTTACCGTTTCCGTCCGGGAGTTACCATACACACAAAAACAGACCTTTTTGCGGGACTTGGTTATTTAGACTCACTACAATGTGTATTTCCGTTGAAATTTTCACGATCGCAATACTTTCCCTTACTATATATAGTAAGTGAAAGTAAAAAGAATCACTGAAATCGGTTCTGAACTGGTAGAGATGTAGGGTTTTGAAATTAGCAGCGGTGATAGGTGATTTTCCTTGGAATTATTTATTGCTTTTTATTTTAGTTAATTTCCTATCAACAGCTATATAAACAGGTATACCCTAATATATTTATTTGGAAATAATTGTGTAATAATTTGCGTTTTTTACTGGTTGTCTCAATAAAAACTTCATATTCTTGTTAATATTTTTAATCGTAATATTGTGCGATATGCCGTGTCGTAGACTGAGGGTAGTCTGTGAGCAATACTTGAATTCAGTTATCATCAACAGTTGAAGGACGACCCGAGCGCTTTGCGTCTTCCAAGTCAAAGTGTCCGGTCCTGAACCGAGCAAACCACTTACGGACGAAGGCATCGTCGCTATACAATAAATGTCGAAAATGAATTTTTCGAATGAATCTCGTTTGAAATTCTTGCGTAAAAGAACCTTACTTAACTAACCCTTTTTATTACATTTATGCTAGCCACTACACCAAAGGCGATCCTCACTATATGATCTAGAAATTCGTAACTAGGTGATTATAAGTGTATGGTGTTATGGTTCCTAATTAATGATAATTTGTGCCATATCGGAAAGACATTCTAAATTAATCATACTTTCACTTTGTATTATGGCAATATATATATATATATATATATATATATATATATATATATATATATATATATATATATATATAAGTGAGGTAAGTGAAAGTCGTGAGCTGTCCCACCGCACCAGATTTTTTCCAGTTATCACTCAACCTAAATACTTAATTTTTTCTTCTTGTTTAAACTTATGTCTTGTTATAACAACAACACCAAGATAGTTACTGTTTAGAACAATGAAATAAGGTAATGTAAAAACAAAACGCTGGAAATTATCACACAATGGTTTACTATTCCCAAATAACAATATTGGGGTATAACTGTTTATGCAGCTGAATATTGGCTATTAACTAATATGAAAAGCTATAAATAATTTAAAGGCAAATAGCCAATCACTACTGCTAGTTCCAAAACCCTGTATCTCTACTAGATCTAAATCAGTTTCAATGAATTTTTTTTTTCCGTTTTCCGTTCTCTATAAAATAGCAATTTTATATATGTATATATCTATTTATTAATTTTTTTCGTTTTTATTAATCTATTTACGGATTTTTTTTCGTTATTCGTGTTTTACGCATCTTGAATCGTAAGCCTTAAAATTTTGAAGGGGGGTAATGTTTTTTTTGGTAGATTACAAAGGTTCATTATTGAAAATAATAAACCAAAAATTATAGGTGGAAATATTAAGGAGTCAGTCTTTTGTGAAAAAAAGACTGACTCCTCATTATTCCACCTATAATAGTTTCTACAGTCGACTATACATCCTCAAAATAAACAAAAAGCATTTATACAGGGCTGCGTTACTATTGGGTTGTTTCACATGAAATGTCCGTTTTTATAGTTTCTGAAATACATAAAGGATTTTGCAGGTCTCTGTTGTTTTCTTCCGAATGTTTACATATTCAAAGTAAAAAGTTACTAATACTCTACCTTTGTATTATAAACATTAGCTTCCCAATCAATTACCCACTTTTTAGTATACCTCCAAATATGAACATGGAAACACGAGATTTTCGAGTAATATTTATGTACGAGTTTAAACACGGCCATTCGTCGGCTGAGGCTGAATATTCGCAAGACGTTTGGGAAAGGGGGTGTTAATGAACGGACCATTCGCCGTTGGTTTGCTAAGTTTCAGCTGGGGATACCGACTTGGAAAACTTGCCCCGAGGAAGACCTCCGTCCGTAATAGACAACGATGTCCTCAAACATACAGTAGAAGGAAACCCCTACCAAACAGTTAAATGACTTTCAGCACAACTGAATGCAAGTGCATCTACCGTTTCCAGACATTTAAAGTGTATTGGGAAAGTAAAAAATCTCGATACATGGGCACCTCATGATCTCACTGAGCGGCAGCAAGACCCCATGTTTCAAAATATTGAAAGAACTGGGCTACGAAGTTCTTCCGCCCCCACCATATTCTCCCGACTTGTCTGCAACAGATTACCACCTGTTCAGGAATGTTTTCCATGTTTTTCAATGTTTTCCATTGAAACTTCGTCAATGGAAAACTTTTTGAAAATGATGATCAAGTGAAAAGTGCATTTGTTTCACTTCAAAGCTCAGAGTTTTTCAGTTCGGGTTTAAAAAAGTTGGTATCACGTTGGGAAAAATGTGTAGCAAAAGAAGGTAAATACTTGGAATAAAATTATCTTGTTTTCATATCGTATTTTTAATAAAAATCCTTTACCTTGAAAACGGACATTTCATGTGACGCAACTCATATTTCCCTTTCTTTTCTTTAGATTTTCATTTAAATAATTCAAAAAAGTTTCCTGATTCCAGAACACCTTACATTTTTTTTTTCTATCATCAATAATAACCGAGTTATCAGAGAATCACATCCCTAATAGGCTGTGGCTTGAACATATAAGATGATTTTTTTTATTTATTTAGTTTTTTCACTTTGTTCATCACATTGTCTTGATCTCGAAAATCTTTTGGTTAAAAAACACTAATGAATTTTATTCTTTATCTTAAAAAATAACTGATGTTTATCTATTTAACGTCCCTTTGTGCTGCTGTGGCTAATCGGACGGTGCTGCAGTGGGAGTCCTAAATTTTGCCTATCCAGGTTTAATTAGGATAGGGATCTTTAACGAGTACCTGACATCGCACAAGCTCGAGACCACCTTTTAACGTCCCCTCCGAAGGACGGCATAACTAAGAACTTTACTCCCATTAAAAATTCCTAGGGCCACCTGCGGGTTTAAACCTTGGACCTTGGGCATAGGAGGGTATTATGATAACCATCATGCGACAGCTTAAAAATGACAAGCTGATATTAATGTTTAGGTGTTTGGATAATCGTTGAGTGGCCTAGTATTTTTGTGTAATATTTAAAAAAAAATGATGCAGTAGTTTCGGAGATATGCCGCGGACGGCAGAAAAACGTTTTTTTTTATTTTTTTTCGGTTCATTATTGAAAATAATACACCAAAACAAAAAGAAACATACATATTTTAATTATTTTTCGCTTCCTTTCTTCCTAGCTCTTGTACTATCAGGATTGAGGAATGAGTTTGCAAATAAATAAAAATGGAAATGCAATTAAGCTAAACGGTAAATAAGATAGTATTTCCTGAAGGTAGGTGAGGTGGGGGAAGGAGGCAGTGACTGCTAACCTGGCCGCCAGGGCGCTCTGCCTGTCGCCGTCTTAGGCCACTCTGTCTTGAGATGTGTTAGTGTGTCCATGTGTGTCTCTTCTCTATTAGTAGTAGTGCTGTGTCTCTGCCACCATCAATGGCAACTACATGTGTTCTCTATGACCAGTAAGTACTTATCTTCATGTTCACGCTTTGTACCTTGTCGGGTGACGTCTTGTGCAAGTTCCTCGCGAGTGAGTCATCGGATCGACAAACAACTATAAGTGCCTCGCCTCTTCTTTGTCCGAGAGTACACTTGTACGTCTCCACTGGAATATTTCGCAAAGTAACAAAACCCAGGCGTTGAAAGTCTGTTTTGAAAATTTTAAAACGGTACCAAATAACAACGTGAAAGTATTTTTATTTTTTTATTTAATAAAATTTACAAGTGTACGAAAATAATAAAAGTAAATAATTACGAGGCAAAAAAACAAAAAAAAAAAAAAACCCTTCATGACACTTAGATTCTTATTTGACATGACAGATCCCTGAACCATCTTCTTTTCAGCCGCTTCGGTTATCAGGAACACATAATGATGACAGGCTTACGCACAAGTGAGTTTGTGTGGGTGTGGAGTGGGGAATTAAAAGAGGTATACCTATTTCGGCCTAAACCAGCAAAATTTAGTATATGGGATATCTTTATATATTTATATTAGTGACTAAATAACGGTATTTAGTATTTTTGGAATGTTTTTGGGTTGTAAAGATTGGATACGGAAGGAATTCGATGGTTTAGTCGAGCCACAAACTTAAAATAGACCGTATTTTAGAATTTTATAGTTAATTTGCATATTAGAGTATTTATCTAATAACTTTTAGATGAAACTAATATATCTGTAAATTATATTACTTTAGTAATAATAGAATCTGCAAAATTATGAACATTAAGCATTAGGGCTCTTATTATTTTATTCTAGCCTTTATATATACAAAGAGAAATATAATAATAAAGAAAATAAAATTTAAAAATAACATTCATATCTATGTATAAAAATTAAAATTATCAACATTGTTTAAAAAAATCTATCAAAATTTAGACTTTTACTTATCAGAACTTTGATTAAACTGTTATTGAATGTTTGTTAAATATTGTTCGATATACGAAAAATTTGATATTACATTAAATTGTAAAATATTTCAAAAATACCTTAGAAATATATATATTTTTAATAGGGCTACTAATATATATATATATATATATATAGTTAGGCTACATTTCGATGATTTATTGTTGTCATATTCATGCCCTAATAGAGAAAAAACAAAAAATAGAATATTACAATTTGTATACAATAATTATTAAATGATATTGTTGTTAGAGTGACAGAAAACACTTTTGAATCAATTTAATAATAAATTGAACAATTAATAGATATAAAGTGGTTAAATAAATATCTCAATTAGAATTTACATTTTTTTAAAACGATATAATACAGTTTTTCTACCATTCGGATGTGAATATGAGAACAATAAATTCTCGAAACGATGTCTAAATAAAACTAATGCTTTTTATTATTTTTTTATTTTTTTTATTTTATGGTGGCAAATAGTAAACTATAAATATTATAAGAATCCTTTGATGTGGAAGCAAATGATTAAGTTGTAGGAAGTGTTTTATAATAGTCAGCTGGAAAGAAGAGATTAACTTTTGTTCAAGGTTATAGAAGGCAACTTCTCAAAGGCAACTGTAATTTCAAACTCCATCAGCACAACATGATACCATTATTTAAATAATATTTAACAATTATATAATGACAATTTAAATTAAATAATTTGATCTATAGTCGATTTTTACAATATCATATTTTCTTCTGTTTTATTTCGCAAAAAACAATGATATTCGTATTTACTTAAATTAATTTTAAAGAATGTTAAAACAAAAATCTGGTGCTCGCAACACAACACTTTCACTGACCTCCATTGTTGATATCAATTTAAGAATTTTTAAATACATTGAGAGATGAAAATAAATGTCAAAGAATTAATTACATTGAGCTTCGATAGAAACATGTATTTTATTAAATAATTTATAACATTATTATCCAAAACAATCAGTTAGTTTTATCGGCTTTTCATCACTCTCTGTTACCTATTACAACTTTGTATATAAGATAATATTTTTATAAAATGTTTAGCTGTCCCACGGTAAATTATATCAATATGTTCCAATTCTTATGTTGAAATAAACAAACTTTGTTGTCTTAAAATTTTATATAAATTTCGTTTTCCTGCTGGACTTACCACACACACCTACTGTTTTATTTGGTTATTTCGATTCAGAGGGCATTAAAACGTGTATTTCCGTTGAAAACTGGAATTCTAAAATTTTCGCCATCGCAATAGATACTTTCCCTTACTATATATTTCATATGTAGGTAAGTGAAAATAAAATTTAATTTATCAAATTTTTAATTATTTGTAATTGGTCAGTGATAGAGCTATTGAATATAATCAAGGAAATAGGCGAAAGACGAATCATTATTGGTCATAGACTATTTCTAACTAAACTCAGCAAAAAATAAAATACACAAGAACGACAATATCGTTATTCCTTTGTCGTGTTGATTATGATGTTATGCTTAGGTGACACACTCCCAAAATATAGTTGTTTTTTTCTTCTTCAAAGTTATTTGAAGGGGTCACTTGTGGCGTAGTGGCACATTTTTTTTTTTTTTTTAGGATTCAGAACTAAGTTCTATTATCTTTTCAAAACTTAAACTATTGATCATTTTAAAAAAACAACAACAATGAAACATGGACTGGATAGAAACCTACACACGAAACATGGCTATGAAACGAAATATACCTAAATATATTTGTTAAAAGTATTTTAGTATCTATGCTATTGCTGATCAGATTAAGACGATTTTGCTTCCTGGTAGTTAGATATATGCTTGCCATTCCAATGAGTACTTATAATTTTTGAATTGTTCAAAAACCAATTTTGTTTTACGTTTTGGAAAAATATTTTTTTAAATCACTTAGAGGACAAATTTTCGCAAAACCAGTCTTATTGAACATCTAGAGGGTAAGACAAACCTCCAGGAAGAATTTCAACTTCAGCTTGAAATTCTGTTTGGGAAACTGCGAGGACCAGAAAATCGAGTAAAATGGCACTTTCTTTTATAAATATAGATTAAGAACTTTAAATGAGATTGGCTGTATCTATGTGAATTTCTGAATCTAATAAAAGCCTTTTCATTGTATTTATGATTAATATTTCTGATAACAATTAATTAACCTTAATTTTTAAATAAATTATTTTTATTCATTAATACCTACCTCCCGATTCTCCTACCTACTGGCCAACAGATCCTAACCGTAATCCTGACATCCTCGACTTCTTCATCCACAGCGGATTAGGCTCTCTTAATTTTTCCATAGCTCGCCTTGATGAACTATCCTCTGATCATAGTCCATTGATTCTAAATGTATCCATAACACCTATTCCTAAACCTATCCCACCGTCATTCATTAGAGGCCCTGTCAACTGGAACCTCTTCCGCGAAATCCTCACTAATGATATTGACCTCAGAGTGATTCTCAAAACCCCAAATGACCTTGACGACGCCGTATATTCCTTTACAACCGCTATTCAACAAGCTGCCTGGACTGCCTCCTCTCCCAAGTACTCCCAAATAACTCCTTATAAAAGCCATTTACCACAACACCTGACAGACCTCATCAACAGCAAACGCCGAGCCAGAACCTTATGGCAACGCACCCGCCACCCAGAGGATCGCCGCTCCTATAACTTTTTTTGTAGAAAATTAAAGCGGGAGTTGGCGATCTTCCGTTCCCAATCCTACAATACCTACCTCTCCTCTCTCTCGACTCGTGACAATTCCCTTTGGAATGTCACGAAGAGAATCCTAAAATCCCACACCATTTCCCATCCTCTCCGGCGCTGTGATAGTTCCTGGGCTGCTTCTGACAAGGATAAGGCCGAGGAATTCGCACAGCACCTTTCCAAAGTTTTTACTCCTCATCCAGAGCTTAATCCTACCCATACGGCGGCAGTTGAAGAGTTCCTTATATCACCAATACCGCTTTCCTTACCACCTAAAGCAGTTAATCCCTCTGAGGTCAGATATCTTCTTAAAAAGCTTCCTCTCCGTAAATCCCCTGGATACGATCTCCTTACTCCTCAAATCTTAAGACAACTTCCACCTAAAGCCATTACATTCCTTACATATCTCTATAACTGTATCCTACGCACTACCTATTTTCCTCTCTTATGGAAACATTCAACTATCATCCTTTTCCTAAAACCAGGCAAACCTTCTAACAACACGTCATCTTACAGACCTATCAGCCTACTTCCGATCCTCTCAAAAATTTTCGAAAAGCTCCTACTAAAACGAATCCTAGCCAAATTTCAAAATTTTCCTTCACATCAGTTCGGATTTCGTCCTCAACATTCCACGGTTCAGCAAGGACTCCGAGTTGTGGACCACATTTCCTCTGCCCTTGAGTGCAAGGAGTATTGTTCGGGTGCCTTTCTGGACATATCTCAAGCTTTCGACCGGGTGTGGCACCCGGGATTGCTCTTTAAGCTCAAAACCCATTTACCCCAATCCTTATACCTAGTCCTCCGATCCTATCTATCAAACCGCTCCTTCCGAGTTCGCTGTGGCTCAGAATTTTCCAAACATTATATTGTTGAGGCTGGTGTTCCTCAAGGCAGCGTCTTGGGACCCGTCCTCTACATCCTCTACACCGCCGATATCCCTACCGATCCCGATACCTTTCTGGCAACATTTGCTGATGATACCGCCATTTTGTCATCCAATTCCGATCCTGAAGTAGCATCGATTAATTTACAAAATCACCTTTCCCTTGTCGAAGACTGGTGTAACGCTTGGCGTATTAAGGTGAACAAAAACAAGTGCTCACACGTCACATTCACTCTTCGACGCAAATCCTGTCCAAGGGTTTATTTAAATTCCCTACCGCTTCCTTCCTCTGACACAGTCCGGTATCTTGGCTTTTTACTAGACAAAAGACTGACGTGGAACCCACACACAAGACTTAAAAGAAAAGAACTTAACCGCAGATTCGGCCAGTTATACAGACTACTAAATAGAAAATCTCATCTTACAGTTGACAACAAATTACTAATATACAAGACAGTACTGAAACCAATATGGACCTACGGACTTGAACTGTGGGGGACAGCTAAACATTCTAACATCAAACGCATCCAATCCTTCCAATCCAAAGTTCTCCGAACAATAGTTAATGCTCCTTATTACGTTACCAACTCTACCCTACACCACGACCTTAAAATTCCATTTATTTTAGACCTGGTACCATCCAAATTTTCCAAATTTCATCAGAACCTTAGTCATCATCCTAACCCTCTAGCACAATCCCTATCCAGTACCACCCATCCCTATAATCCTCCTCGAAGATTGAAACGGCAGTGGCCGCGAGACGTATTGTAAACGTTTAAATTGGAGTTCTGACACTGGTCAGATCCTCCACTCATGTAATGTATGTTTGTGGCTATTACGCCCTAGTTCGGCCTCCACTGATTCACACCAGTGACGCGGCTGAGAGCGAGGGTCTAGGATCTTTTGGATTCCGCTTTTTCCTCCACAAGTGGGGGGAAAAGCCCAGTCTGGGGTCCCTCTATAGCACTTGTATATTTTGTATATAGTTAGGTTTGTTTGAATGATGTTCGTTTATCTGCAAACTTTTATTTATCTCAATTATAGGTTAATGTTTTGTTTTGTTTTGTTTTTATATTTATTATTATTTAATTCTATATATATCATTTATTTGTATTTATCTCAGTTATAGGTTGTTGTTTGTTTTCTTATTTTGTATATATATTATATTTTATTTGTTTGACTTTATCATTGTATATATTGTGTGAATGGGATCATATATCACTATTACTAATGTTCATATAGAAACAAATTGTAATATATCTCAATAAAAAAAAAAAAAAAAAAAAAAAAAAAAAAAAATTTTAGATTTCAAATTTAAATAATAACATTTTGTTATGCATGACAAAAGACTAGTCTTAAGGTTTATCCTGACCCCCAGAACCTTGACATTTCTGAAAGCCACTCTGACCTGATTGCCCCTCAAGCCGTTGCAAAACGTATTTTTCTTTGTTACGAGAATTATTTCAAAACTAATCACTATATTTAAATTAAGAATAGCATGTGTTATCACCAATCTTTAACTCGAATCAAAATTTTATGGTACGTTAATAATTCGAAAATAACAGAATTATATGAATTGTGCTAAAACATTTCAAACTTCAAGTGATCAGTAATGTTCTTGAATTTAACGGTGGTATAAGTACAAGCAAATAAGTACCTATGTAAAAAAAAAGTATTTAAATAAGTTTTCTATTTTAATTGATTTACTTTCATTTACCTATGTATGAAATATATAGTAAGGGAACATATTGCGATCGTGAAAATTTTTGAATTCTAGATTTCAACGGAAATACACGTTTTAGGATCCCCTGAATCCAAATTACCAAGTTTCACAAAAAAGTCTGTTTGTTTGGGTATGTGATAATTATACAAAAACCCAAGTTGTATAACGCTTAAATTTCATATTTTAAGAGCGTCTATGCCTGAGATGTTACAGCAAATTTTTCATCAACATCAGCAAACCAAAAGAGCCACTTTGTACCATGCATTTTGAACCTTTTTACGATTTTTTTAAAAACGTCACTAACTTTTTGATTAAACTCGCTATATCGATATAAAATTTAATGGGCTTTAATATCATGTAGGTTTCATTCTGATTAAAATGGTCTGACAGGGCTTAAATGCCGATATTTTAAATTTTCTTCCCCTAAATTACCTTTAATTTTGTAGATTCAATAAAAATAACTATATTATCTTGTTAACGCTGATGAAAAACAGGTAAGTATATAAATTGAATAAATTCGATATCCAGCTAAAGGAGAAAACAGAAAAAATAATTTTTTAATGCAATTTTTCGTTTTTGAACTTAAGAGCAGTAATATACATGTATGATATACCGTTGGAAAGCTAAAGATTTTAGAAAAAAATATTATCTCATACACAAGCTTTTAAAAGTTAATAGAGAGTGATGAAATAAACATGAAACTAACTGATTATTTTAGATAATAATATAATCGATTTTGTAATAAAACACACGTTTCTATAGAAATTCCATTTAACTAATTAACTAATTCTTCACTCATTTTGATCTCTTACTGTATTTGAAAATAATTTAATCTATATTAAAAACGGAGGTAAGTGAAAGTCGTGTGTTGCCCGCACCAGATTTTTGATTTTTGGATAATAAGAACAATAATATCGACGTATGAAATACCGTTGGAAAGCTTAAGATTTAAAACAATATTATCTTATAAAAAAAGTAATAAAAGGTAATGGAGAGTGTCCAATAGGGCATAAACGTATTACTGATTATTATACGAAACAATTTAATATTTTTAATGTAAATCATGTTTCCAACGAACCTTAATAAAGTATTTATTTAAATTAAATTAAATTTTTTTTTCAACTTTAAGTTTACTTAATAGTTCTTAAATTAGTATTAACAACCGAGGTAAGTAATAGTCGTGTGTGCCCGCACCAGATTTTTTATTTAATGTTACCATGAGTGTATTATTTAACAGATATTAAACAAAATTAACTAATAATAATTTAAAAATAAAATCAATTTTTCAAATTTATTTGCAACACTCAGTATAAATTTGACTTAATATATTTTTATCTTAACAAGCTGAATTCTTCTAATTAATGCCCATTTCTTTTTCGTTTGTTTTATCTATTATAGTTTTTAATTACAATCCGTGCGTGCCGAGGAGTTCGAATTCCTTTTGATTATGGTGGAGCGGATAACGGTTTTTTATTGATAAGGAAGAGGTATTCAGTTTAACAACATTGCAATGTTAGTTTGAGGGACTAAAAGGCAATATATGAATTTATACTGAGGACGGTCGTTACATGTTACCTGAAAGAGCTAAAGATAGTCAGGTAGAGGAGACCTACCGGCTTGACCCACCGTTCAGGTCTCCCAGCTGGAGACCCTTAAGGGCGGCCCTACACCTTGATAGCGAGTGAAAGTGTACTGTCACGGCACTTGTGAGGAAGTGTGTAGGCTTGTTAATACTTATTAATGTGTGTATAAGAAATTAAAAAAATAAATGGTAAAGTTTGATCAAAACAAATGATTTGTGATAAAAGTTTATAAATTTAAATAGAAAAAAACGTTATTTATTTCTAGTTGCCACCGGCGTCTTCACTTGTTTCATTTATCATTTAATGCTATACACATAATTTCATTACGCCAAAATCACTATAACATACCAGTAAAATAGCTTTTAAAGATAACGCATTGTGTATGTATACACACACATAACTCGTATACAAAATAATAGCGTATTTTTGCCAGGCATGGAAATGAGAAGATCGGTATTTTTCTAACATACTCTTATAAACTTTTTTGACATTTTTCAACTACTTAAAAGTCATTAACAATTAATCGTTTTATTCACTAAATACTTGCTTAAATACAGAATCTTGCTTCTATATATTCATATGCTTGTAAAATAGTGAAATATAATTCTAAAATAACTGTTATTATTAAAATTATTATAATTAACTTATAGTAATTAATCCTTAGTTTTGCCGTGCTTCGGAGGGGACGTTAAAAGGTGGTCCCGAGCACGTAGGTATAATGTGAGGTACTCCTTAAAGATCCCTATCCTAATAAAACCTGGATAGGCAAAATTTAGGACTCCCATTGTAGAATCCATAATGATGGAGTTTTGTTGACCGTAGAGAAATTAGATGAGGAAGATGGTTGGGGGTGCGGTCATAAATTAAAAACACACAATTAAAAATAAGCGTTATTTTAATTATGTGCCGACGTTTCGGCCTACAATGTGGGCCTTCATCAGGGCTAAAAGAAACAAGATAACAACCAATGTAATTATAGACTTAATAATGCGTTAGGTATATAATAATAATATGACAGTAATAAATTATGGGAACATAAATAATATTAAATGTAAAATGATAATAAGATGACAATTATAAAGTATGGAAATAAGGTGACAGTTATAAAGTAAGGAAATAAACAAAATTAAGATGATAGTTATAAAGTATGGAAGTAGACATAATTGAGATGATAATATTATAATGAGAATATATAAATAGAGACTAAGTAAATGAAAAAAAAAAAAAAAAAATGATAAAGGAAAAATATGTGAACAATTAAAATTTTAAATATTAACAATTTTGAGTTGATATATGACGGTAATATATTAAAAACATAGTTAATAGTATAGGTAATATATAAAAAAATATAGTCATTACAAAAGAGAAACAGTATGAATAAAAAATAATAATTTAAATTTTAAAATAATGTAATATTAAACTAATAATTATATGTCAGGATATGTAACGGAGAAAGATATGAGTATGGAAAGGGGGAGAAAGAAATGGGCGATGAAAAAAGACCCTTATCAATAAGAAAAAATACTTACATGACGTGCAAGCGTTGCCTACAGAAGTTATGTTTCCCAGTTTAAAAAACGCTCATTGCGTGGAACGGAAAATATGAGCAATAAAAAGCATCCCTAGCTCATTTTTTAAACAACCATCTGATCATCTCTTCATAATTTTATTTTTATTTATTTATTATCAAAATTTTTTTATTTATATATTTATTTAATTTTCGTACTCCCCTTTTTTATTTATTTATTTGTTTACCTACTAGATTACTGTTTATTTATCATTTCCTTCGACAGCTCCTTATCGTCATTCGTTATTACCTTATCATCATTCATCATTTATCATCGTCATCCGTTATTACTTAAAATCTTTTAATCTTTACCTCGTCACTATTTCTTACAATTTTATCAATACTCATAAGTAATAACTCAAGTACTCTCAAGTAATGACTTTTGGCTATTTTTTAACAATCGAATCAGTAAACATAACTTAGCTTCTTGGAATTTTCCTAACGGACATTCTAGTTCTCATATTTTCCGTTCCACGCAATGAGCGTTTTTAAACTGGGAAACATCACTTCTGTAGGCAACGCTTGCACGTCATGTAAGTATTTTTTCTTATTGATAAGGGTCTTTTTTCATCGCCCATTTCTTTCTCCCCCTTTCCATACTCATATCTTTCTCCGTTACATATCCTGACATATAATTATTAGTTTAATATTACATTATTTTAAAATTTAAATTATTATTTTTTATTCATACTGTTTCTCTTTTGTAATGACTATATTTTTTTATATATTACCTATACTATTAACTATGTTTTTAATATATTACCGTCATATATCAACTCAAAATTGTTAATATTTAAAATTTTAATTGTTCACATATTTTTCCTTTATCATTTTTTTTTTTTTTTTTTTCATTTACTTAGTCTCTATTTATATATTCTCATTATAATATTATCATCTCAATTATGTCTACTTCCATACTTTATAACTTTCATCTTAATTTTGTTTATTTCCATACTTTATAACTGTCACCTTATTTCCATACTTTATAATTGTCATCTTATTATCATTTTACATTTAATATTATTTATGTTCCCATAATTTATTACTGTCATATTATTATTATATACCTAACGCATTATTAAGTCTATAATTACATTGGTTGTTATCTTGTTTCTTTTAGCCCTGATGAAGGCCCACATTGTAGGCCGAAACGTCGGCACATAATTAAAATAACGCTTATTTTTAATTGTGTGTTTTTAATTTATGACCGCACCCCCAACCCATTGTAGAATCGTCCGATTAGCCATAGTAGCATAAAGTGACGTAAAATAAATAAACAAACAAACTTATAGTAACTTCCACAAAAATTATGGGTACGAATGGTAATATGTTTGAATGTGTATCATCAAAGAAATTTAGTTTTTACACTTATCAGTTCCAGGGATAATCAGGAATCGACTAGTGCGATATATATTTATATATATATATATATATATATATATATATATATATATATATATACATATATAGTTGAAAAATGCTCCTTCCTGATGTTGCACCTGAAGAGGGGAAGACGACTTTCCTGGGAATTCCCGGCCACCTCACTCTTCCTCTCCTGTCCCACGCGGCTCGCTTCCAAACATCTTCACTCTCAGGGCACATGCTTTAACATGGTCAGCATCTCAAGAAATTTTTTTAAATGCTTTAAGTATTCATATTTAAAAACAAGGATCTATCAGTTGGACAGTGTTGTCTGAAAGTATAGAGGCTTCGTAAAACGTGAACCTGTATAACTAAGTCGTTCATATCACTTGCAAGTTCTGGAACTCGATTTTAATAAAGACTTTAGTCGTAAATATGAAAATCATCTAAATTTGTATTTTATTACATTCACTTACATGTATAAGATAAAAGATAAAAATGTTTTGTTTACATATTTACAAGATATGAGCATTTGTTAATTTGTAATTTGTAATGATTTCGGTTTTCCTTAAATACAGCATTTTATTTTTGATCAGACACTATTTGAACATGTACTAGAAGATAGTTTGTTTGTTTATTTATTTAACGTAACTTTATGCTACTATGGCTAATCACAAAGCTTGAGCCGAAACGTTGGCAAAATTAAAAAAAAATCAAACAATGATTCCTGATTATTCCACCTATAAAAATAAATGTATTTATTGTTGAGCTCATTTCCTGTATTTCTTGAAGAGCTTTTTAAGAGCTTTATGAAGATACTGGTTTTTTAGGGTTGTCTATAGCATAATGGCAAGCATAACAGTCTTCTATGCCCAAGGTCACATGTTTGAACCCACAGGTGGCCTTAGGATTTTTAATGGGGATAGCAAATTCTTAGTTATGCCGTCCTTCAGAGAGGACTTAAAAAAACGGCCCAATCCTCTGCAATATCAGGTACTCATTATAGATCCCTGTCCTAATTAAACCTGGGTAGGCAAAATTTAAGACTCCCACTGTAGCATCGTCCGATTAGCAACTCTAGAATAAAGTGACGTTAAATAAACAAAAAACAAAATACTGTTTTTATTTATCATTTGCTGTGCACAGTATTTAGGTATTGAGATCATGATACCTTTGTATTTTTTTAAATTTTCTTGTAACTTCGGAAATTGTAAACGCGAGAAGAAAATATCCAACTTATTTAAATTTATTTGTTCATTTATTGAACGCCATTTTATGCTGCTGTGGCTAATTGGACGATGCTAAAGTGGGAGTGCTAAATTTTGCCTATCCAGGTTTTATTAGGATAGGGATTATTAACGAGTACCTGACATCGCACAGGCTCGGGACCACCTTTTAACGTCCCCTCCGAAGGGTGGCATAACTAAGGATTTTTTACTCCCATTAAAAAATCCTAGGACCACCTACGGGTTTGAACCCGTGACCTTTGGCATAGGAGGCTGTTATGCTAGCCACCCAGCTACAAGTGATCCCACTAGAAGATAGCAATAATAGTAGAAAAATGATTAAAAAAAAAAAAAATATTGAAATAAGACACTATAACAAAATCATTTAATGTTTTCACTGAAATTTAATTAAATTAATTCTTTACCGATTAGTTTTTATCTCTAAATGCTTAAAAATTCTTAAATTGATTTTAACAACAGGGGTAAGTGAAAGTCGTGTGTTGCTCCCACCAGATTTTTATTTATTTTATTATTGTCAAAATTTGAGGAAATGGATATCTACCTAGTATATAACTGATACGTTGCTGTCAGGAAATATATATTTTTATGTCGTTCGTTCTTATATTGAATTTTAAACTGGTATATAATTTTTGTAATAATAAATTATATTTATTTTAATTTATTTTACTGACCTGAAGATTGAGAAAACTCTAGAAACGTATACTCCAAAAAATTATTAGTGTAAAATAAACTTTTTGGGGAATATTTAGGACCAGTTATTTATCATTAATATATTTCATAATATCCAGCATCTATAAAGTGGGTACCCGAAAATAGGGAGAAAACTGGCTACTAAGCGTGATCTCGGCCAAATCACTTCATTGCTAAGCCATTGGCCTTGGAACGAACAGTACGTACACATACCCAAAAAAGTTTCCATACACCCATAACTAAATTCTTAGTTTTGAAAGCTGAGGTTGATTTCCTCCAGTTTTGACCTTCCATTTGGTCCAAAATAATAAATTTGGATTCCTAAGAGAATATGACCCATTCCCAGAAATGTTTGGGTGTATTTACAAAAACCCTAGCAAATTACAGCCGCTTCTTCTTGTTGGACTTACTGAAGAAGGGTTTTCTTCTTGCGTCTCGACCACTGTATCCTTCCCTTCTTAGAGAATATTTTTGACTGTTTCTGGTTGGACTTGAATCCCATAGTACCTATTTATTATGATGGCCACTGAGGTGTCTGTAGTATGAGGATTTGCATCGACTTCAGCAAGGATGGCTCGCCTGTGGCGATTCTCCAGTCTTCTGTCTTCCAGCACGTGTTCTATCTTTCAAAGATTTTAACTCTCTGTGTATTTATAGTCCATACTGTACTGCAGCATGTGAATTATTCAACAGATATGCAATTTTTCATATAGATAAGCCCTGCGAAACATGAGCTCTCTCAAATCACAAGAAACGCGCATATTGAAATGAAATCAGTTTCTCAGAGCCAAGTAAAGTTAATACTGAACTAATTTTGTACATAACACTGGAAAGACGGTCAGAGTACAACAAATAGGATTAATATTGAACGTGTATGGAAACTTTTTTGACCTACCATTAACAGATTACATTCTGCCTCGTTTTATATTAATGATGAAATGAAAATAAATATATATATATATTTTTAATCTAATATCAGTATTAATAATTTGTACATTAGCAAAGTGTTAGGTTGAAAATAAAGAGCTATGCAAAATAAAAGCATGTTGTATAGAAACTTTTTTGAGTGAGTGTAAGTACCCAATATCTACCAAGCCCTAGACCCTTCATGGATTGGTCAAACCTTCTTCCTCGATAAACCTACATGAGCTAACATCATGAACAAGTGATAAGATGTTGTCGAAACAGTTTGTCACGACACAGCTTCCATCACATCGTGGGACGGCCCGATCCGAGGATGGCACTCCTCTAACATGGGAACACCTCCTTTTAGGGAGGGCTGTTTGGAGAATTACATTGCTCGAAGGAGTCGAGGCTTGTAAACAAGATAGCTATTGGTTGTGAGATGGAATTGCTAATATAGATATCTCTAAGACGCTCCCTCATTGGCTTGCGGGTCGCGTGCTCTCGTTGAGGTTTCAAAACAGTGCTGTATCTTGGATCAGTGCTCCGCCTCATTGATAATGTATCTTTGCGAGAGTTTCTTTGATACGAACAGCTGATGTAATGTTTTTTCGTTAGGTTAAAAATTTCTTGTTAAGTTCATCAAATCTACCTTGAAAACTCTGGTGCGGGCCACACACGACGTTCACTTACCTCCGTTATTTATATCAATTTAAGAATTTTTAAACAAGTTTAGAGACGAAAATAAATTATTAAAGAATTATTTACATTGGATATTAGAAGAAACATGTGTTTTATTAAATAATCTATTATATTATTATCTCCGACAATCAGTTTGCTTCATCAGCTTTTCATCACTCTCCGTTAACTTTTACAATAGTATGTATAAGGTAATATTTTTTCTAAAATCGTTAGCATTCCAACGGTATATTATACATATATATTACTGTTTTTATGTTCAAAAACAAAAATTGCATAACAAAATATTTGCTCTTTTCTTTTTTAATTGGATATCGATTTCGTTCAACATATAAATTTACCTGTTTTTTAGCAATGCTAATAGGGAGCGGCCTAGTGGATAGAGCACTAGTCTGCTGTGCTCCGGGTCCTGGGTTCGAATCTCGGCTGTGGTAGAATATTATTTATTATGTTGATTCAGTCGAGGGAGGCGACCCTAGGGTATGGAGACCCTCCTGGGGCAGACCTATATAGTGGGTACCCAAATTAATTGGGGAAAAACCTGGCGGCTGAGCGCGATTAGGTCCTAATCACCTCATTGCACCGTCGTTGGCCTATGTACTGAGCCCAAGACCATTCAGATGATATGGTAAATTTCATAAAAACTACAAAAAATAAAGATACTTTACAGAAAGGAATTTTGAAATATCGGCATTTAAGCCCTGTCAGACTATTTAAATCAGAATGAAACCTACATGATATTATTGCCCGACCAATTTTACATCGATAGAGCGAGTTTAATCAAAATCGTTAGAGTCGTTTTTGAGAAAATCTTGAAAAGGTGCAAAATGCATAGTATAAAGTTGTTCTTCTGGTAAGCTCATTTTGATGAAAATTTTTTTGTAACGTCTCGGGCGTATACTTGTCTTAAATATGAAATTTTAGTTTCACAGGACTTACCGTTTCCGCCCGGGAGTTACCACACACACAACAGACCTTTTTGCGGGACTAGGTTATTTGGACTCAGGGGACCCTAAAATGTATATATCCGTTGAAAACTGGAATTCGAAAATTTTCACGATCGCAATAGTAAGTGAAAGTAAAAAATCAGTTAGTTTTTTCAGCTTCATATTTTTTACCACCTTGTGTATAAGGAAATATTTTTTCTAAAATCGTTAGCTTTCCAACGGTATATTATACATCTATATTACTGTTCTTAAGTTCAAAAACAAAAAATTGCATTACAAAATATATTTGCTCTTTTCTTCTTTTGTTGGATATCGATTTCGTTCAACTTATAAATTTACCTGTTTTTTTAGCAATGCTAATCAGATGATATGGCCAATTTCATAAAAACTACAAAATTAAAGATACTTTAAAGGAAGAAATTTTGAGAAATCGGCATTTAATTCCTGTCAGACTATTTCATTCAGAATGAAACCTACATGATATTAAAGCCTATTAAATTTTCCACCGATATAGCGAGTTTAATCAAAATCGTTAGAGTCGTTTTTGAGAAAATCTTGAAAAAGTTTCTGTAACGTCTCGGTCGTATAGTTGTCTTAAATATGAAATTTCAGTTTCATAGGACTTTTCGTTTTTACGCTGGACTTAATCAAACTTTTTGTAATTCTAACTTTGGAAGTAAAAAATTTTACGTATTAATTTTTCATCTGTCTATGACAATACATTTTAATTTTATAACATATATAAGGGAGGAAATAAGTTAGTTTGATCCCTAAAAATGACAAATGCTGGTACATTATTTAATATGTGATGTTTCAACTATTTGTTGCTTATAGATACTGTATAAATCATATACAGGTAAGTGAAAGTAATATTAATATATGATTGTAGTTATTATAAGGCTTTAAGCTGTCGTTAAGACTGACAAAGAGGGAGATAAAATATTAAGTTACTAATCCCATCCTTAGAGACTGTTATATAACAAATTATAGCAACCCCGTGTCTCGTAACCCATATAACACTCTATACTACCCTCTTCAAATATTAAACCACAGTAAAATCAAATCAAATAATATACATACATACATATACATATATATATATATATATATATATATATATATATATATATATATATATATATATATATATATATGTATATATATATTAATTTATTGTTACTTTCACTTACCTATATATGAAATATATATTAAGGGAAAGTATTGCGAAGTTGAAAATTTTCCAATTCCAGTTTTCAACTGACTTGACCAAGTCCCACAAAAAGATCTGTGTGTGTGTGTGGTCTCGACTCCCGGGCGGAAACGAAAAGTCCTATGAAACTGAAATTTCATATTTAAGACGAATATACGCCCGAGACGTTACAAAATCTTTTTCATCAAAATCAGCTGACAGGAAGATCCACTTTATACTATGCATTTTGCACCTTTTTTCGATTTTCTCGAAAACGGTTCCGACAATTTTGATTAAACTGCCTATATCGATGTAAAATTTAATGGGCTTTAATATAATTTAGGTTTCATTCGGATTAAAATGGTCTGACAGGGCTTAAATGCCAATATTTTAAATGTTATTCCTATAAAGTACTTTTAATTCTGTAGATTCTATAAAAATACCTATATTATCTTGTAACCATTGATAATTATTAGCTAAATAAGCAAGTTGAGCGAATTTGATAAATAACTAAAGGATAAAACTAAAAAAAAATTTTTTAATGCAATTATTTGTTTTTGAACATTAGAACAGTAATATAGATGTATAATATACCGTTGGAAAGCTAATGATTTTAGAAAAAACAAATTATGTAATACACGGAATTGTTAAGTTTGATGGGAGAGTGATGAAAAACTGATAAAACTAACTGATTGTTGTAGATAAAAATATAATAGATTATTTAATAAAACGCATGTTTCTATTGAAATTCATTTTACTTAATTCTTTAACGATTTATTTTTATCTCTAAATGTATTTAAAAATTCTTAAATTCATTTTAACAACGGAGGTAAGTGAAAGTCGTGTGTTGGACGCACCAGATTTTAGAAATCAATAAATAAATTGAAGGCTGTAGCGTTGACAGAAAGATCCAAACTCTTGACAAACACATTCTCTTCTAATGGTTCTTCGTTTTGAAGAGCGATGACGTTTGTCATCTTTGTCGTTCAGAAAGGACTCGATCAATCACATTACAAAGAGCCATTGTCTCAGTTTGTAACAAAGTACTCCCTTCACTACTTCACTCTAAGCTGTACCTAATGCCTCTCTTACCGTGATTAAAATGCAATATAAATAATTAGCGGTGTAAATATAGCTATCCTGTTTTTTATATACTTCGCGTTGAGGCTAAATATATACTTGTATATAGAGGTAGATGGAAACAGGTTTGGTTAGGTTGTTGTGTTGTGGTGAAAGGGCACGCCATAGTATTTTCTTACCTTCTTAATACCATTGCATTTCCTTTTGTCTTAATTCAAAATTTATTATTTTGAAAGATAATTTTCATTATACCAATATAAGTTTTAATTTTGTTTTCGATAGTTATCTAATATATAAAAATCTCGTGTCACGATGTTCGTGGTCGTACTCCGAAATGGCTCGGCCGATTTTTATGAAAATTTCTTATGCCTATTTGGTAGGTACGAGAATAAATCCTAAAGTATATTACTGTTCTAATTTAAAAAAAAAATCTGGTGCGGGCAACACACGACTTTCACTTACCTCTTTTTTTAAAATCGATGAAAGATTTGTCAAGTTCAGTAAGAGATATAAATGAGTGAAACCATTAAAGAATTAATTAAATGGAATTTCTATAGAAACATGTGTTTTATTCGATTATTATCAATTTTTCATCACTCTCTATTAACTTTAAAAAGCTTGTGCAAAAGATAATATTTGCTCACAAATCTTTAGCTTTTCAATGATATATCATACATGTATATTACTGTTATGTTAAAAAAAAAAAATTAAAAATTGTTTTTTTTTTCAGTTTTCTCCTTTAGTGGCTTATCAAATTCGCTCAACTTTTATATTTAGCTGTTATTTATCAATGGTAACAAGATATTATAGTTATTTTTATAGAATTTACAAAATTAAAGGCACTTTAGAGGAAGAAAATTTATAATATCTGCATTTAAGCCCTGTCTGACTATTTTAATCAGAATGAAACCTACATGATATTAAAGCTTATTAAATTTTACATCGATATAGCGAGTTTAATCAAAATCGTCCGAACTGTTTTCGAGAAAAAAAGTGCAAAATGCATGGTATAAAGTGCCTCTTCTGGTAAGCTCATTTTGATAAAAAAAGCTTTGTAACGTCTCGAGCGTATATTTGTCTTAAATATGAAATTTCAGTTCATCGTTTTCGCCACACAGACCTTTTTGCAGGACTTGGTTATTTGGACTCAGGGGACCCTAAAACGTGTATTTCTGTTGAAAACTGGAATTCGAAAATTTTGCCGATCGCAATACTTTCCCTTGCTATATGTATTAGTGAAAGTAAAAAAATATTTAAAATAAATGTTTGTTCTTTTCTTCTTAATGATATATCATTCTATCAAATTTTATATTTAGCCACTTCTTGTCAATCTTAATAACATTTTTTCGAATATAAATCATTATAAAACCTGGATTATATTGAATTAAATTGATTGTTACATCTATATAGACAGTTAAATCAAAACAGCCAGAGCTGTTTTTGAGAAATGCAACGGTACAATGTAGGGGTGCAAAATGCAAAAACTTTTCATTAAAATCACGAGCTTGTCTATAGAAATTTTCTTAATATTTACTGCGTATCAAATTCATGCATTTTAATGGCTTTGTAATTATTTTCATTTAAATATCCTCTGAAAGCAGTTCTTATCATTCAACCATAATTGCCATGGAACGAGCTCAACTCTCAGAAAGATTAACAACAAAGTAATATGAGTTATGAATATCCTCTTTTGTAGATTAAAAAAATCTGGTGCGGGCAACACACGACTTTCACTTACCTCTACTATAAAATTAAATTTAAAAATGATTAAATATACTTCAATTTAAAAAAATTATTTTAATAAAGCGTGTATTAATTTTCGTTAGAAACATATGATTTAGATTAAATAATATAACTATATTAAATCGTTAATCAGTAATAAGTGTATTTCCTATTCGTAACTTTATATTACTTTTTACAACTCTATTTATGAGATAGTATTTTTTCTAAATTTTTTCTCTTTCCAACGATATATTAAACGTCTATATTACCGTTCTTATTATCAAAAACACAAAAAGTGCATAACAAAATATGTTTGCACTTTTCTCCTTTAGTTGTTTATCAAATTCGCTCAACATGTATATTTAGCCGTCCTTCATTAATGTCATTAAGATGATATGGTTAATCTTTTGAAATGAACAAAATTAAAGGTAGTTATGAGGAAGAAAACTTAAAATATCGACATTTAAGTCCTGCCAGACTATTTTAATCAAAATAAAACCTACATGACAATAAAGCCTATTAAATTTTACATCGACATAGCTAGTTTAATCTAAATCGTTAGAGCCGTTTTTGAGAAAATCGTAAAAAGGTGCAAATTGAATTGTATAAAGTGCCCCTTGTGGTTAGTCGGTTTTATTGAAAAGTTTCTGTAACATTCGGAATTATAGTTGTCTTAAATATGAAATTTCAGTTTCGTAGGACTCTTCGTTTTCTTTCAGGAGTTACTACATACACACGGACACACAGACATAGAGACCTTTTTTCGGGACTTGGTTATTTCTAATCAGGGGAAACCCTAAAACGTGTATTTTCGTCGAAAACTGGATTTCTAAAATTTTCACGATCGCAATACTTTCCCTTACTATATATTTCATATATAGTAAGGGAAAATAATATACCCGCTTCCTAGTAAATGTCTTCTAGAGTATATACAAGAACTATCTTCTACAGTATATAGAAGAACTAAGATGTTGACACACAGATCACGAAACGTACGCTCAAAGCAAGAATGATTCTCACTTGTTCCACAATCGACGACGGAATACCAAATGGTTTGAATGATTCATAGGAAAACATGTGTTCATTACCATAGGGGGCTCCTCCCTACCTTTGTAGTTATATATTTCCTAGCTAGAGCTAGATATGCATCTCAAAGGTTACATAATACATAATAAATAAAGATACATAAGAATATATAAAAAAATACAATATTTAGTAGTTGTAGTAGGAGTTGGAAACGGGGGTAAAGTCCTTCGGAGGGGACGTTATAAGTTGGTCCCGAGCCTGTGCGATGTCAGGTACTCGGTAAAGATCCCTATCCTAATTAAACCTGGATAATCAAAATTTAGGACTCCCACTGTAGCATCGTCCGATTAGCCCTAGTTGCATAAAGTGACGTTAAATAAATAAAAAACAAACAAAAATCCGTTTATCCGCACAGTGGGCAATATGACCGATTTAGGTGGGCAATATTCTGAAACTTGGTCATATTTAACCTTTAGAGTCCCAGGTTATTAAGAAAAAATATTAAAAAAATTTATAAAAAATAATTAATTTTTTGACACGATAGTTGAGCGCACAGTGGTCAAACATCAAATTTATTTGGTAAAATCTAAAACTTCCATTTTACGTTTGAAGTCCCAGAATGCGTGAAAAATAATACAAAAAATCTAATTGTAGCTCGGAGTTGCTGAAACCTGCTAATAGATGTATTTTATATAATTTAGAAAACTCTTGTAATTATAGATTGTAAAACTTTTGATTCGGAGGGTTGAGTCTGAAAAAACTTATGTATCACCAAAACTTAAAAAATCGCAAAAATTCTTTGTATTATTTAAAGACAAGAAGGATTGATGAAACAAATCCTTGGGTAATTTGTGGGTTATATAGTTTTTCGTTATTGAATAGGGGCATACATTTACAAATTTCTAAATTAACTCTACAGGTAGATTGCAATGTATATTCGATAACTATATTGAGGATGTATAGTCGACTGTAGAAACTATTATAGGTGGAGTAGTCAGGAATCAGTCATTTTTTTAAAAGTTTTTAATTTTGCCAACGTTTCAGCCCAAACTGAGTTTATGCTTGGACATGACTCAGTAATGCCCTGATGATGGCTCACAAGCTTGGGCCGAAACGTTGGCAAAATTAAAAACTTTTAAAAAAATGACTGATTCCTGACTATTCCACCTATAATTATATTCGATAACGAGTTTGGAAATATAATGTCCTACCTGTCTCAGCAATGTCCATAAAAGAAAAAAGACTTTGCGTTACACACACCTTAAACACAATAAATAGCCATCGAATAAAGGTAATCCCATTGCCGGTTATTAGGCACTAGTGTGAGTAGGAATAGATTCACTCATTTACTACCGATTTGTAAACACGGTATGGCGGGAAATATTAGTGATAAGGGTCTTGCCAACTAATAATTAAAGGGTTAAGCACTAGAAAATTCCAAACTGCTAAAAACCTATACACACTTGTATCTATCTTTAAAAATAACTGAGTTATAAGCGTATATATAGACATGATTTCAAATCTTTTCATTTTTCCTGTTGTTGTTTTTTTGTTTTGTTTTTTTGTTTATCTCGCTTTACTTATTCTAAAACTCTATACACACGTTTCAATCTTCAACAATAACTGAGTTATAAGGGTATTTATGGTGTTTATGGTGTTAAGATGTTGAATGGACTAGTATTTTTGTGGCAAATTTCAAAAAAATTGGTCCAGTAGATTAGGAGAAAAGCCGCGGACGGCGGACAAACGGATTTTTTAAAAATCTTTATTCGGATTCTACGCATCTTGAAACGTAAGCTCTCAAATTTTGAGCAGGGTTAATTTTTTATTTTTTTTTTTTTTTTTGTTCTATTACAAAGGTTCATTGATGGCTATATATTCAAGTTGAACGAATTTGATAATCAACTGGAAGTAGAAAAGTAATTTTTAATGTAATCTTTTTTTTTTTTACTTCTAAGATAAGAACCATCATATACTCGCATATGTATAATATACCGTTAGAAGGCTAACAATTTTAGAAAAAATAATATCTTCTACACAAAGTTGTACAATGTATGGTGGAGATACATGAAGATATGTTATTAGCCCGAAACGTAGTTGATCATCATTAACAAAGTGCTTGAGATAATAATACTGCCTAGTTCAGTTGATTTCTATCTTTGACAGTAATTGTACACTTTAAGTTTATGCGCTATTCATCTTATACAATTCCATACACTTAATATGAGTATTTGCCCATTTTTTTGTGCCAGTGCAAGAAATGGTTAGATATATAATAGAAGACTATCGAGAGAGACTTCGTGTAAGTTCGACAAGGTCCGGCTATTGCCGCCGCTCATTGCCCCCAGTGACGTCACACACATTATGTTGTCCCTTCCCTGCCTACCTCTATGGCCTCAACCTCTCTCATATCTCACCGCTCTTCTAGCCTTTTCTTCCCTCAGTCCTATTTTGTCTGATTGCGCATGCGCATTACAGCTTTTTTGCTATAAATCTTTACTTAAAGCAGACACAATAGGACGCAGGGAACAAACTTTTTATTCATCCATTACAATTGAGACGTTGATTTCCAAAAAGTACTAAAGGACATTTTTTACAAAATTGATTTTTTTACATATTTGTATCCTCATGAATTAGTTATATCTAAATCTCCTATTTGATTTTATCTAATGAACACCCAAGCCCTTTATCAACGCAATTTAGAAAAATAATTATTTTCTAAAGGAAATAATTACACATTTAATATCGTTCCAAATTATTCCAAAATATCTCATTTCATATCTTTAATATGATGTTATTAATATACTAAAAAAACAAATCTGGATTTTAATGCGAAAAGAGTCAAATTAGCTAATTTAATAATATAATAATTAGTGATTTTCGCGCATCCTGTAAAATTTCCTTGAATGGATATAGTACCTTTTGGAAATCAACGTCTCAATTGAGACGTTGATTTCCAAAAGGTACTACAGAACATTTTTTTTAGAAATTGATATTTTGACATATTTTTATACTAATGCTTTAGTTTTATCTAAATCCGTCATCAGATTTTATCTAAAAAACATATAAATCCTTTAGAAACGTTTTTGAAAATTCCATTTCATTCCAAAAGGTACTAAATCCACATTTTATTTCATTCCAAAAGGTACTAAATCCACATTTTATTTCATTCCAAAAGGTACTAAATCCAGATTTTATTTCATTCCAAAAGGTACTAAATCCACATTTTATTTCATTCCAAAAGGTACTAAATCCACATTTTATTTCATTCCAAAAGGTACTAAATCCACATTTTATTTCATTCCAAAAGGTACTAAAAACATTTCCTTCCAAAACTTACTATATCCTCTGTAAACAACAGATATAACCTTTCCTTTCATTTCATTCCAAAAGGTACTATCTATACTTCTTACTGTACGGCAGAAGCATCTAACCCCGTAATATATCACCATTAATTTATCGTTTTCTTCATTTTGTGCCTTTTTATTTGTTCATTTAATACGTCTTGAATCACTGCTATAATTTTGAACAATAGTTTTAACCTAATAATCAGTTTTTAGGCTGTTTTAAACAACTTAATTGCCTCGCTTCGGTTCTCATAGGTTCCCAATTAAATTAAGTTTTTTCATAGTATTTGTTCTTGCAGCCACATAAATTTGATATAAAAATCTTAAGAAACTCACATTTTAATAGAATAATGGTAATTTATCCAGAAAATAGTTTAAATTAGCATTCCACGAACTTGCTAAATATGAGAGGAAAAACCGTGCCTGAACTAACTTAATAGTAGATTTTTTAATGAAAAATAAATGCTCAAAAGTTATTTATTTATCAGACTCTATAGTTAAATATTATTTACACGTAGTTAATAATTATAGCTAATGTTGCTAAATTCACACAAATAGAAAATACAAGTTCAAAACAAACTTCATAATTACATATTTTCTTATTATAGTGCCATAAATAGATAAATTGTCCTTGAATATTTACTTTCTTTATGAAGAATAGATAATCAATGTGATTAACCAACAAAGAAAGATATTTCTCAGAGGGAGAATAAGGAAATATACATTACTTCGTAATTAACGATATAAAGACGTTAGTTATCACTAATGTTGTATCAGGAAGGTTATAGCGACTGTTACCAACTAATCTCGCGTTATATTCTTCCAAAAAGTACTATATTCCTTTTAATTCTTTCCAAAAAAGTACTATATCCATGTTTTCTTCCAAAAAGTACTATATCCATGTTTCGTTCCTAAAAGTGCTATATCCATATTATATTGTTAAAAATTCATGGGAAATGTGCAATCATTTAAAAAAATAAGTTGATAACACGCTTAAAAATCAACTTTTGATTTTAATAAAAAAAATAATCACGTAAATTGGTCCAATAATAAATAAATGACAGATTTTTGCGTTTCCTGTAAAATTGTCTAAAGTGGATATAATACCTTTTGGAAATCAACGTCTCAATTGGGTCATCTCTTATCAAATTTCCCTTTTCTGAGTAAAGGTTATTTAATAAAAGAAAATTATGAATGAAGTAAGTCTTGTAGCCAATATACTTGCACTAGATATGCCACATTCTCCCTCACCGCCAAACATCATAATAATAATAATAATAATAATAACAAACAGAACTTGCTCTCAGATTACCTAATCTTCTGCTGACAACCACAACATCAAGCCATACTCAGAATTGATGTTGTCAAGCACTGATAAACTGTATCTCTACATCATGCATTATATCCTACGTTTTATTTTATTACGGGTCTATTTATTTAATTTTTACTTTCACTTATTCAGTAAGGGAAAGTATTGCGATCGTAAAAATTTTCGAATTCCAGTTTTCAACGGAAATTCACATTTTAGGGTCCCCTGAGTCCAAATAACTAAGTCCCTTAAAAAGGTCTGTGTGTGTGTGGTAACTCCCGGGCGGAAACGGTCAGTCCTATGAAACTGAAATTTCATATTTAAGACAAATATACGCCCGAGACGTTACAAAACCTTTTTCATCAAAATGAGCTAACCAGAAGATCCACTTTATACCATGTATTTTGCACCTTTTTTCGATTTTCTCGAAAACGGTTCCGTCGATTTTGATTAAACTCGCTATATCAATGTAAAATTTAATGGGCTTTAATATCATGTAGGCTTCATTTGGATTAAAATGGTCTGAAAGGGCTTAAATGCCGATATTTTAAATTTTCTTCTTCTAAAGTTCCTTTAATTTTGTTGATTACATAAAAATAACTATATTAACTTGTTACCACTGATGAAAAACAAGCAAATATATAAATTGAATGAATTCGATACCCAATTAAAGGAGAAAAATGGAAAAAAAAAATTTTTATGCAATGTTTTGTTTTTGAACATAAGGACAGTAATATACACGTATATTATATCGTTGGAAAACTAAAGATTTTAGAAAAATGATTATCTCATACCCAAGCTTTTGAAAGTTAATACAGAGTGATGAAAAGCCGATAAAACTAAGTGAATATTTTAGATAATAATATGATAGATATTTAATAAAACACATGTTTCTATAGAAATTTATATTTAGCTAATTCTTTAATGGTTTCACTCGTTTTTATCTCTTACTGTATTTGAAAATTCTTTAATCGATTCTAAAAACGGAGGTAAGTGAAAGTCGTGTGTTGCCCGCACCAGATTTCTTACGTTCACTTACTATATATAGTAAAAATTTTCAAATGAAGAAAATTTTCGAGTTCAATTTTCAATGGAAATACGCGTTTTAGGGTCCCCTGAGTCCAAAAAACCAAGTTCCGTAAAAAGGTCTGTGTGTGTGTGTGTGTGTGTGTGGTATCTCCCGGTTACCCGGTAACTACTTTCCAAAAGATTAACCATATCATCTTAATGACATTGATGAAGGACGGCTAAATATACAAGTTGGACGAATTTGATGAACAAAAAAAGGATAAAAGAGCACTACTATTTTTTAATGTAATTTTTAGTTTTTTTGATAATAAGAACAGTAATATAGACGTATAATATACCGTTGGAAAGAGAAAGATTCTAGAAAAAATATCATCTGATACTCAAAGGTGTATAAGGTGAATAGGAAATAAACTTTTTACTAATTAAAAAGTTAATATAGTTTTTAAATCTAAATCATATGTTTCCGATGGATACACGTTTTATTAAAATCAACTTGAAATATTCTTGAATTTTATGTATATTTAATAGTTTTTAAATTGAGTTTAACAGTTGAGGCAAGTGAAAGTCGTGTGTTGCCCGCACCAGATTTTTTGTAATGCATCCCAAACTACAGAGGGACAAAGCTCTAGTGAAAGGTTGAGCTGGTTCCGGGTCACCGGAGGTCAGGTCCTGTCTCAGGTCTTGTGCAGGCTGCTTGGAGGCTGGAGGGTCGTTTGGAGGGTGCAGTCTAGCTTCAAGCCCGATGTCTTTGTTAATCCTCACGAGAAAATTTGGAGCGCCTAGCACACGACTTAAGCTTACCTCTCGTTTTGAAATAAAATTGAAGTATCAGCTCTAAGCTACACCTTCAATTTATATTAATCGAAACTTTTAAATCCCTGATTTAAGTTTAGAATAAGGAATCTTCATACAAGACTGAAACGACAAGAAACTGCCCGACTTTTCGACTACTTCAACACTTAATGAAACAACGTTCAAACCTTCCACTCAATTACAAAAGACTCATCTACATGACTATCATAAGGCCGATATGGACTTACGGAGTAGAGCTTTGGGGCTCTATTAAACCATTAAATTCTTTCCGTATTCAATCCTTACCAATATTTTCGATTGTAGAGACTGAATTATTTGGATGTTTTGGATTTTTTGGCAGATCCCCATAGCTCTATCCCATATGTCCATAATGGTTTGATCAGTACTTTGTAAATAGTAATTTTGGTGTTCATGGATAATTTTGATCGTTTGTCAGGATAGTAGTCCAAATCGTCTGTTCAACTGTCTTCTTTAAGTCTGTTGTGGGTCCTCCATGTCAGTTTTTTCTAACGATTTATTTTATAATTCAATTTCCTTTAATATCAAAAAATTAACTTTCATTCTGATTGAAATTGTTTGACAGGGTTTGAATTTATTTTTTAATATTTTATTTTGTCCATGTTTTTTTGATTTTGTGAATTCGAAAAAAAAAAAATAACAACATTATTTTATCAGAAAAAAACGGGTAAATATACAAGTTGAACTAATTTGATAACTAAGGCAGAAAATAGCAATTTTTTTTAAACATAAGATCAGTAAAAAAAAAAAAAAAATCGTATGTACTAAGTTATACACAGATAATATAATAATAATAATAGGCTTAGCGAACCCGAAGGTTCTATGCCGATACCACCAAATTCCGCCTACACAGACTCGTCGAATGCCACCAATATATACCAATATACGCAGGTAATCCGGATAAAACTGATTGCCGTTGATAATAATATAATAGATTATTTAATGAAACACATGTTTCTATCGTTTAATTAATATTGTAATTCCTTAACTTTTTTTTTAGCTCCACTTTTATATAAAAGTTCTTGAATTGGTTTTAACTACAGAAGTTAGTAAAAGTCGTATGTTGCGCGCAACAGTTTATTTTTTAGAGTCATCTTTCGTTCTGATAGAGACCTTTAGAAGAAGGAAAAAGATTTATTATATTAATTTTAAGATTATATTAAAAAAGAATTGGAATTTTGTAATTCGCACAGCGAAACTCGATTTTTTTTAGGGTGGTTATTTATCCTTTTAATCTCGATCGATTACAGGGGTACATTATTGAATATAATTGACTAAATTCGCACATAAATTGCGTAATTAAACTTGAAGAATTATATTGTATAATGTAACGTGCTTAATTCTTTAATTTTGAAAATGAACGTTTCTCATCATAATTAGCCACCATCTAGATTTTTCTTGATTGAAATTACAAACAAGCTCATTTGCAATTAATTTATATAATCCTGCTTTGAATACCAAAAAAAAACATCAATATAATATTGTGTTGACTTTCTCACAATTTAAACGTTTCAATTTCCTGACTTGAGATGGTTTAGTGTGCTACAGCCTCTATCGCTGTGGACAGTATTTTCACCTCTTGTTATAATGTGATTCATCATTTCTGATGTATGAGGGTGTGTTGGAAATTCCTCTTAGAACTCAATTATGGAAGTTTTGTATTGAATTTCTATTGAAGTGTTTCTCCAAACTTGGATTTCCAATGTTCAGGTAAGTTTTGGAGGAAAACAAATTTTGTTAGGGTTACCTGCGGTGCAATGGCTAGCTTTTTATGCCCAAATTCGTAGGTTCAAACCTCGCATATGCTTTTGGGAATTTTTAAAGGAAAAAAAATCACTTTTGTGCCGTCCGTCGTAGAAGACGTAAAATGGTGGTCCCGAGCCTGTACGATGTCAGGTATTCTTTAAAGAACCCTGTACAAATTGCTTGTTTGTTTATTTATTTAACGTCCCATTTATTCTACTGTAGCTAATCGGACGATGCTACAGTGGGAGTCCTAAATTTTGCCTTTCAAGGTTTAATTAGGATTAATAGGACATCTCACAGGCTCGGGACCACCTTTTAACGTCTTAACCGAAGGACGGCATAACTAAGGGCTACCTGCTGGTTTGAACCCGGGCCCTTTAGCATAGGAGGCTGTTATGCTAACCACCCTGCTACAGGTAACCCTACCCTATACTAGTTAAACCTGGATAGGCAACATTCAAATTCTCGTTAAACGCAGAAACAAAAACCAAGGTTAGTTATAAAAAATAATTAATCAAAATTAAATCTGTGAAGAATTAGCGAAGATTTAGTATTTTAAACTTCGAATGAAGAAGTTATTCGTAATTTCTTGGAATATAATATGACAGTGTCCGTGTTTAATTACTTAAAATTACTATATCTTCTTAATGTTATTAAATAATTACACGCTTAGGAACCATACTTAATCAGTCTTTATTATTCTTACAATTCGAACAGCTGTTTTTATTTAACATCTGTTTAATTTTGTATTTAATAAAAAGTATACGGGTGACTAAATTGCCTAAATAGCTTTAAATTATGATTAAATTTAATTGTCAAGAAATAAAATTAATGATATTGTTTGCAGCTGTCTAAAACCCAATACTTGATTGTACTTTAAGTGCCCAATCGACTCTAACATTTTTGGAATATACTATTAGCAATAATAAAGAAGTGTGTAATAATTTTCGGAGTTTCCTGTGTTTCAAGGACAATGTTTTTAGCCATTGCTTTTGAAACAATAGTATTTTTGGCGAGGTTTCTCAGAATGGCCGTGTATGATTTCTGTTCATTGAACTCATTCAAGATACACTCATTGCCCCCGAAATCACTAAAGTAATTTCATTTTTATTAACTTAATTTAAAGGATTAACTTAACCGCAAAATATATTGGCTTTTTGACGAAAAATATAATCTACATGTTCAAAACAAATTTGTTTGTTTATTTATTTAACGTCACTTTATGATACTATAAATAATCTGACGATAATACAGTGGAAAAAAAAAAAAACTTGTATCTCTGCAACCCATGAAGGTTCTTGGGCTCAGTACATGTAGAGATCCTTACTGCTTCTAGGCCAACGGCTGTGCAATGAGGTGATTCGGCCTAAATCACGCTCAGCCGCCAGGTTTTTCCCTATTTCTGGGTACCCACTTTATAGAGGCTGGGTTTGCCCCAAGAGGATCTCCATACACCAGGATCGCCCCCCGACTGAATTAACAGAATAAATAATATTCTGCCACAGCCGGTATTCGGACCCAGGACCCGGAGCACAGCAGACTAGTGCTCTATCCACTAGGCCACGCCGCTCCCTATTGGCATTGCTAAAAAACAGGTAAATTTATAAGTTGAACGAAATCGATATCCAATTAAAGAAGAAAAGAGCAAATATATTTTGATATGCAATTTTTGTGTTTTGGAACTTAACAACAGTAATATAGATGTATAATATACCTATGATCTAATTTAATTTAATTTAATAATAGGCTTAATAACGAAGGTTCGATGCCGATACCACCAAATTCCGCCTACACAGACTCGTCCAATGTTCACCATTCAAGCCCAAGCTCCCGAGATCAGCCTTAACGCAATCCTCCCATCTCCGCTTCGGCCTACCTTTCGGACGCCTACCAGTTGGATCAGCAAATACCAACTTTCTCGGAATCCGCTCGTCATCGAGCCCAACAACTTTACTCGCCCATTTGAGTCTCCGCGATGCAATCAGCTCAATTATATTCACAGGATGCAAGTTCCGCAGTTCCGCGTTGTGCAACCTTCTAA
>CM041298.1:5077562-5181949 GCA_023052935.1 Piezodorus guildinii | reverse complement strand
CTCCTTACTTTGTCACAAATAAACCGAACTAGGTACCACTCCAGACAAACTCCATTCCTACTCTAAACCCATTAGTTTCAATCTTGCTTCCTCTACGATCCTGATAACCATCCAAGCCCCTAAAAGAAGATGGCCCCGAGAACTTCTAGTTTAACATAGTCTTTGGGAACTGCCAATGGGTAGTATCCCTACATTTGAATCATGACATTATTCTTGTATCAAATTAATTAACTATTAAATGTATTTATTATATTAACTATAATAAATACATTAAAACAGTATTAACTAAATGTATTTTATTATAATAATAATAATAGGCTTACCGACCCGAAGGTTCGATGCCGATACAACCAAATTCAGTATACACAGACTCGTTCAATGTTCACCGTCAAGCCCAAGCCCCCGAGATCAGCCTTAACGCAATCCTCCCATCGAAGATTCGGCCTACCTTCGGACGCTTACCAGTCTGTTCAGCGAATACCAACTTTCTCAGAATCCGTTCCTCACGCGAGCCCAACAACTTTACTCGCCCATTTGAGTCTCCGCGATGCTATCAAATCAATTATATTCACAGGGTACAAACTCTGCAATTCCGCGTTGTGCAACCTTCTTAACTCCACATTGGTCCTCATCTCTCTTCGGACCAAATATTTTACGCAGTACCTTATTTTCTAAAACCTTAAGCCTTTGTTCATCCTTTAATGTAAGCGGCGACGTTTCACATCCGTAAAGAACCGTCGGAAGAATAATAGTTTTATAAATTCTAACCTTTAAGTTTTTAGATAGAAGCCGCGAACTAAGTAACTTGGCAACTGAATAACACGCATTTCCCACCTTTAACCGGAACTTTATTTCTTCCTGGATTTCATTTTTTCTTGTTATCATTGAACGTAAATTCTTGAATTTGTATTTTATTGTCTTTTTATTTTATTTATTTATTTTTTATTTATTGTATTTTTATTTATTTTTTTGTATTTTATTATACAGTTGTAAATACCACTAAATATATTTTTAACAAAACCTAATTTAATAAGGTAAGTTAGTGAAAGTAGTGTGTGTGCGGCGTGCACGGGATTTGCTATGATCCTCAGAAGATGACAGATAAGATGTTGTTCCTCCCGTGAAAGGACATTTGGAACCTCGAGAGATTAAGAGGACACTGCTACGCCTCCAAACCATTGTCCATTGTCTTCGGGTCCTCATCAGAACCTCTTCAAAAAGGTCATCAGGATTCTTTTCAATAACATCTTAGTCATCCTAATTTCGGGGGAGGATCTCCAATATCTGTCCAAATATTTATTAATGAACAACTTGTTCCAAAAATATAAGTCAGATGCGCAGACAATACCGCTTTCACTTACCTACGTTGTTAAAAAAAGTTTAAGAATTACTTAATTATTGCAATCATGAAAATTTTCGAATTACAGTTTTCAACGGATATAGACGTTTTAGGGTTCCCTGAGTCCAAATCTCCAAGTCCCGAAAAAGGTCTGTGTTTCTGTGTGTTTGGTAAGTCCAGCGCAAAAACGAAAAGTCATACGAAAATGAAATTTTATATTTAAAAGAACTATACGCTCGAGATGTTACATCAACTTTTTCATCAAAATCAGCTGACCGGAAGAACCACTTTTTACCAAGCATTTTGGACATTTTTACGATTTTCTCAAAACAGCTCTAACGATTTTGATTAAAATCGCTAAATGGATGTAAAATTTAATGGACTTCAATATCATGTAGGTTTCATTCTGATAGGTCATTTGGACTCAAGAGACCCTAAAACGTGTATTTCCGTTGAAAACTAGAATTAGAAAATTTTCACGATCACAATACTTTCCCTTACTATATATTTCACATATACATAGGTAAGTGAAAGTGAAAAATCTGGTGCGTGCAACACACGACTTTCACATACCTCCGTTTTTAAAATAGATTAAAGAATTTTCAAAGACAGTAAAAATAAAAATGAGTAAAACCATAAAAGAATTAGTCAAATGGAATTTCTATAAAATCATGTGTTTTATTAAAAAAATTATTATATTATTATCTAAAATAATCACTTAGTTTTATCGGCTTTTCATTATTCTCTATTAACTTTTAAAAGCTTGTGTATGAGATAATATTTTTTCTAAAATCTTTAGCTTTCCAACGGTATATCATACATGTATATCGCTGTTCTTATGTTCAAAAACAAAAAAATGCATAAAAAATATATGTTTTCAATTTTCTTCTTTGGTTGATTTTCAAACTCGCACAACTTACATATTTAGCTGTTATTTCTCAATGCTAACAAGGTAATATGGTTATTTTTATAGAATCTACAAAATTAAAGGTACTTTAGAGGAAGAAAATTTAAAATATCGGAATTTAAGCCCTGTCAGACTATTTTAATCAGAATAAAACCTACATCATATTAAAGCCCATCAAATTTTACATTAATATAGGTAGTTTAATCAAAATCATTTTTGACGAAATTGTAAAAAAGGGTCAAAATGCATGGTATAAAGTGACTCTTCTCTTAGCTGATTTTGATAAAAAAAGTTGCTGTAACATCTCGGGCTTATGGTTGTCTTAAATATGAAATTTCAGTTTAATAGGACTTTTGGTTTTCTCCCAGGAGGTACCACACACAGACCTCTTTGCGGGACTTGGGTATTTGGACTCAGGGGACCCTAAAACGTGTATTTCCGTTGAAAATTGGAATTCTAAAATTTTCACGATCGCAATACTTCCCCTTACTATATATTTCATATATAGGTAAGTAAAAGTAAAAAGTAGATAATGTTATAAATTATTTGAAAATGTACTGCAAATTTTGGTGGGGTGGAGTTCACGAGTGTTTTAGCGCGCGTAGTGCTGCAAGGAGATGACCGAAAACTCGGAATGAAATAATTACGTGTTCGCTTCTCGGTGCCTAGGTATCTCTTAATTCAATATATATCCTCCGCACTCACCCCTCTGGTCCGGGAAAATCTTTATATAGCCTTTAAAAGTGAGCTTTTCAACTTCATGCCTTTTTTAAATTTATTTTTAATGGTTATTATTTTTACTGGCATACTTCCCGCTACGCCTGTGAAAGATAATTCTATACATTGTTTTTTAGTATGTTATTTCTAATTTTTTTTTTTTTTTTTTTTTTTTTATGATACATGTATTAAAAACAATTTTTCTTTTCTGTTTCAGGTGAGTAAAGAATTAATTCAAGTTGTGTTGTTGGGTGTCACAATGTAATCGATTATGTGAGTAAAGCTTTAACTTTTAATCAAAATTAGGACAAATTCAAACTCCTGGTGTCACATGTGGTGTTGTGGTTAGCATAACAGCCTTCTGTGCACAAGATCATTGGTCCATGCTTATAAAGATAAATTTTAATAAAGATTCCCTTTATCGTCTAAATGTGCAATAAGGCTGTGTTTAGGAAAAAACATATTTTAAGTGGTTGAAAATGAATGGTTTTAAATCCTATACAAATCGGTCATGAGGTATTGTAATGATCAAAAATCCAATATAATGAAACTAACCCCACGGTCACCTGTAGTGTAGTAGCAAGCATAACAGCCTTTCATGCCTAAGATCGTAGATTCAAAATAATGGAGTAAGAAATTCTTGGTTATGGATATAAAATTAATAGACTTTAATTTATGTAGTTTTAACTATCATTGGAATAATCTGACAGGCTAAATGCAATATGTTAAATTTTGTTCCTCTAAAGAAATTTGATTAATTAATTAAATTTTGTAGATTTAAAAAAATAGGTATATCATCTTGTGAACATTGATAAATAACAGTTAAATACTCAAGTTGACCGAAATTCGATAATAAACTAAATACACGGAATTGTGAAGGGTAAGAAGAGTGATGAAAATCCGATAAAACTAACAGTTTCTGGTTCCTGAAAGGGAAATTTATGTTGACCGTGCTGCCGCTTGGCGGCATGCCAAGGAAGCAAAGCCTCTCTAGTTGTGATCATCTTGACATTTGAGTTGAAGGGATTACCCCAAACACTGACTGATTGTCGTAGATAAAAATATAATAGATTATTTTATTAACACATGTTTCTAATGAAATTCAATTAATTAATTCTTTAACAATTTATTTTTATCTCTAAATGTATTTAATAATTCTTTTTTTTTCTTTCTTTTTTATACATTTTATTGATATTTACAACTGTACATATAATATATACAACAAGTAAATGGGCTAATTTACACTTATGGGCGTGATAATGTCTTGTGAAGAAACTACCCAGTGGTAGCACATCAATGTCAATTTAATTAAAGTAGGTCTCGAGGCCATCGTCTTTTCAATCGCTTCGGAGGGTTGTCAGCAATAGATGGGAATGATAAGTTGCGTACAAGAGAATTCATGTGACAAATGGGATATTTAGGTCATTATGGATTATTTTATTCGTAACGAAATAAGGAGCATTTAGGATTTTGGATTGTAGGGATTGAATGCGAGAGGAATTAGATGGTTTAGTAGAGCCCCACAGCTCGATTCCATATTTCCAGATGGGTCTGATGATGGTAACATAAATGAGCTTTTTGTAATAAATTGGAAGTTTTGATCGTTTGTCAAGTAAGTGTTGTAGTAATCGGTATCTACGGGCAGTTTCTTGTCGTTTAAGTCTCGTATGGGGATTCCATGTAAGACGTTTGTCAAGATGAAGTCCTAGGTATCCGATTTGTTCAACAGTTATGAGTGGGGTATTATTAAAGGATACAGTGGGGCAGGAAGTCAACGGTTTGCGACGAAGGGTAAAGGTAATTTGGTGGGATTTGTTAGGATTTATTTTAATCCTCCAGTTCATTTCTCAATGGCTGTAATGTGAGACTGGAGGGTTTGGGATGCAGCGGATGGATCATTATGGACGGATAACAAACTGTCATCAAAGTGTCATCCGCATACGTTGTGAGGACAGTGGATGGATGGAGTGGAATATCAGCTGTATATACCGTATAAAGGATGGGACCTAAGATACAACCTTGAGGTACACCTGCAGACTGAGAAAATATTGAAGAGTAGGAAAGGTTATGATTTACTTTGAAGGTTCTATTAGTGAGGTAGGAACGGATTATCAAGTAGTATGTTGCGGAAAGGAATTGACGGAGTTATAAAAGAGTCCTGGGTGATAAAAATTCTTAAATTGACTTTGACAACGGAGGTAAGTGGTTAGATAGATAGATAGATAGATAGAAAAGTCTGTTTTTATTTTTCAAAATTAAGTACATCAAATAGCCAATAAGCAAATAAAAATAAAATAAACAAATTACAAATTACGAAATACAATAATAAAAATCAGACACACTACATGGTCTGTTGACCGTCCGTGGAGTCTGTGTTTATTAACAAAATTAATCCTTAATCTATCAATATAAATAATCAATAACAAAATAAGAAACAAACACTTCCCATGCTATTTATTTACTAAAATTAATTCACAAATAGTCAAATTTACAATTAGTTAAATTTAATTTAACAAATTCACTAATAGTTAAATTCTCTCGTTAGTAACATTCTATAAGAAAAAGCCGATTTGGAGAAATTAACTAACGCCAGCCAATCTTTTCCATTTATCAACTCTAAAACTTGATCCCACGTTAAATTTTTAGAATTAAAATATTTTTTTCTGAACTCAGTAAGAATCGGACAGGCAGCCAAAAAGTGAAAAAGATCTTCTGTTTCATTTGTATTGCACAAACTACATTTATTATTTGTTTCCATGAAATGTTTGTAATTCAGGTTTAATACATCAGCTCTTATTTTAATTACCCATCTAATCACCTGCAGTGAATATTTGTCAGTAATATAATTTACTGTGGTTAAATGTGGATAAAAGGGAGAAGTTTTAGAATTTTTAACTTTAATAATATTTTGAGTATAAATATCTTTTTGCATTTGAGCTCTTAATGCTGCTAGACTATTTTTCCATAACTTAATATCATCACAGTTAAATAGATTTAAGTTAAAATTTAATCCATGCGATTCTTTCAGATAAAGTATGTTTTTGAACCATGCTATTTTTTTCTTAATTATATGTGATGCTAATATCTTTGGATATCTATGTGGTGGTAAATTCAAAATTTTAATAATATAATCGAAATGCATCTTTAGGGTGAATATAAATATTGGAGGTAAGTGAAAGTCGTGTGTTGCGCGCACCAGATTTTTCTAATGAGACCCAGATAGGAAATATTTACGACTCTCACTGTAGTTTCGTTGGATTAGCCACAGTAGCATAAAATTGCCATTAAATTAATAAACAAACGAATTGATTTACATGGAATAAGCATAAATATACATAATAAATTATTCATACAAATTATCTAATATTTTATATGGTAAATGAAAATAAGAAAAAATGGTAATTGAATCCGGAAACACTGATTTCATGGATGACATTGATTTTCCCTCAATAGTTTTATTTAAAAAACTCATTTTCTCAATATACAGTTATGATTGAAAGTAAATTCGCAATAAATTATATAAAATATAGACTAAATGATACTCAGCAAAGGCTATTTAAATTCAGCCTGTAGGTTGGAATGCAAAAGTGACAAATAAGAAACGAGTGATGTGGCAACTTGGACAAAAACAATGTCTTACCTAATATTCAATATTACAAACTATTTCCTTGTAACTGTATTTTTTTCTTTTGTCGTTTCTTCGACTATAATTTAACTCTGTTTATTATTATAGATTTATTCAGTATGATCTGGTTGAAATTCCACTTTTTTTTTATAACCCCTTAACTTTTTTTTTTTTTTAATATTTATTTATTGGAATTTACAACTGTGTAACAAGTAAATTTGAATGAAATATAAAAAGGCATGAAATACATGTAGAAAAGCTTCTCAATGGAAGCACTCTAAAAATATTCTAAACTAGAAGGTCCCGGGGCCATCTCCTTTTCAGACGTCTCGGAGGATTGTCAGGAATTGAAGAGGAAGAAAGGATTGAAACGAAAGGATTAGGGTGGGAATGGAGTTGGTTATGGAAGGATTGATACCTCGTACGCGCTAAATCAGCAACATATGGCACATTAAGGTCTTTATGGATGTGTTTGTTGGTGACAAAGTAAGGAGCATTGAGGATTTTACGAAGGATTTTGGACTTTAGGGATTGGATAATAATAATAAAGAAGAATTCGATGGTTTAGTAGAGCATCAAAGCTCTACTCCGTAAGTCCATATCGGTCTTATGATAGTCATGTAGATGAGTCTTTAGTAGTTAAGTGGAAGATTAGAACGTTTGTCTAGTGAGTGTTGAAGTAGTCGAAAACGTCGTCCAGTTTCTTGTCTTTTCAGTGTTGTGTGAAGATTCCAAGTAATACGTTTGTCCAAGTGCAGTCCTAGGTATCAGATCTGTTCAACCGGGACAAGAGGAGTGTTATTGAAGGATACCGTAGGGCAGGATGTCATAGGTTTTCGACGAAGGGTAAAGTGATCTGGTGGATTTATTGGAATTTATTTTTATTCTCCAATTCTGACACCATACATCAAATTAAATTAGGTCAAACTTGAGAAACACCCAAGAAAATTTAAAATATCTGGATTTAAGCCCCATCAGACTATTTCAATCATAATGAAACCTACATCATATTAAAGCCCATTAAATTTTACATCGATATAGGGAGTTTAATCAAAATCGTTGGAGCCGTTTTTGAGAAAATCGTTAAAACTTCAGTTTCATAGGACCTTTTGTTTTCGCCCGGGAGTTACCACATACACACACACACACATAGAAATTTTAAACAATAATAAAAACACAATAAGTTTTCCTTATTTGTGTGTTATTTCTTAATGACCGCATCTGGATCAACTTCTCCATCGTAATTACATGTTATGTAATTTCCTCCTAGAATTATTGATGAATATAGTAAGAAGTGTAACTTTTATAAAATGGCAGTCCAACAGATTATATCTTACGCAAAGGTTGTCCCTTTAAGAAATGGGACTGAGTGTCAATCAGGAACGGCACATCAAAGGCACAACACATGTTCCGAATTTTATCTAGGGCAAGAGATCACAATGTCTTTCATTTATCTAGTGAAAATGTCAGGCTGTCCTATATGCTATTTAAAACCCTTAAAATAATATAAACTCAAAAAATATTTTAAAATTAATTCCCAACAATGTTAGTAATATTTAATTTATAGTCACAGTTAATCAACATCACGGCGACATATATTAACTATTAATTTTGCATAAAAATAACTAGCTCACCTTATCTCTTCTTTCACGATGTAGTGCGGCGTTAAAAAGCGGGCAAACGAACCTTAGTAATCCACCAAAAGAAAAAATTAAAATAATAATAACTAGACGTTGATATCAGCTGGTTAGTTTTAAAATGGCGGCCGATTAAAAGGATTTTATTCAATAACTCAGTTATTTTTGAAGGTAGAAACAAAAGTTATTAGTGTTTTTTAACCAATAAAACCAGAATTTTTTTATAAAAGTGAGAAAAAGAAGTTGAGCCCGTGGCTGAGTGGCTAGCGCGCTAGTCTCTCATGCTACAGGTTCTGAGTTCGAATCCCAGTCCCGGCGGGGCTTTTATAAGGATGTAAACAAATGTGGATTCACTCACAACCTCTCCCCGGGTATGTGAGATCCGTCAGCCAAAGGTGGCCACTCACAAAATTAGTTGTAGAAAGTGATGACCCTACACTAAAAATTGCATCGTGAAACGTGAGTGTAAACTCGCAGGAGTTACACCGCGAGGCCCAGGACCTACACGACCTGTCGCGCCACTGGAAGAAGAAGAAAAGAAAGAAAAAAATTGAAAATTTTCACTAAATGCGCTTATAACTCAGTTATTTTGAAGATAGAGAAAAGTGTGTTAAGTTTGAAATCAGTAAAGCGCGATAAATAAAAAAAAAAAAATCATACAATTAATCAGTAACAGATATTAATAGATTTAATTCCACCAAAAATCGGTTATTATTGAAGATTGAGAAAAATTGGAAAAAAAAAATCGTGATCAAGATAACGCGATGAACAAACGTAAGAAAAAAAAAAAAAAAAATAAATAATAAAGTTTTTTTATTTATTCGTATGTATTACAGTTTGTCACATGACAATAATAATATTGCTAAGGATCCATCATACAAATTTACATATAAACAAAAGAAATATCAAATTACATAAATGAAACCAACTAATAGCGTATACATACAAATAACAAAATTTGTAAATAAATAAAATAAATTAAAAAATCATCTTATATGGTCAAGCCACAACTTATAGGAGATGTTATTCCTGATAACTCTGTTATTATTGATGATAAAGATATAATGTAAGGTGTTCTGGAAACAGAGAATTTTATTTGAATTATGTAATAAAAATCGAAGAAAAGAAAAGGAAATAGTAAATGCAATCCTGTATAAATGCTTTTGGTTTATTATTTTCAATAATCAACATTTGTAAACGACCTACAAAATTACCCCTGGTCGAAATTTGAGAGCTTACGTTTCAAGATGCGTAGAATCCAAATAACGAATAAACAAAAATCCGTTTCTCCTAATAAATAAATTAATAAATACCAAACGGTAGACCTAACGCAGGTAACACACCTGTGTAAATACACTCGTCCACTGTAAATATACATTTAATGTTTTGGAAGACTCGTTATTTTGATCCATAGGACCCTAAAACATGTATTTTCCCTTCATGTTGTGATTGCAAATTTAATTAGTAATATTAAGCCATGGAATCTTATTAATCAATTCTCATTGATGGCAAAGAAGCAGACAGACATTGTGACAACTCGCAAGTGAGGATTAATGTTGGAGATCTCTAAGAGAGGAAGGGACAGTCTTTGGATCTGGATCTGGTTCAAACCGGTTTGGGGGGTCGCTTGGTGTCGATGTATCGAACTGTCCTCTCTGTATATCGATGTATCGAAATCAAACTCACCAATTGTCCTTTCTAAACATAACTGTAATTAGAGAAAAGGTGCAGGCGAAGAATTTCAATAAAATAAACATTATTTTCCCGGAGTCGAAAATCAAATATTCTAAAAGAATAAGTTCTGCTGGTAAATAAATTATTAAGGAGTTTTAATTGTTTATTGTCTTGTCTTTGCAAACCTTTGTAGTTCTGTATTTTGGGTCATCATTAGGGCTTTTTTTTTTTTTTTTTTTACTTTCACTTACTATATATAGTAAGGTTGGTTGGTTGGTTTATTTGTTTAACGTCACTTTTATGCTACTATGGCTAATCGGACGATGCTACAGTAGGAGTCCTAAACTTTGCCTATCCAGGTTTTATTAGGGCACGGATCTTTAACCTGACATCGCACAGGCTCGGGACCACCTTTTAACGTCCCCTCCTAAGGACGGCATAACTAAGGATTTTTTATTCCCATTAAAAAATCCTAGGGCCACCCACAGGTTTGAACCCGCGACCTTCGTCATAGAAAGCTGTTATGCTAGTCTCTACGCTATGGGTAACCCCTGTATATAGTAAGGGAATGTACTGCGATCGTGAAAAGTTTTGAATTCCAGTGTTTAACGGAAATACACCAAATATCCTGGTTGCGCAAAAAGGTCTGTGTGTGTGTGAGTGTGTCCGTGTGTAGTAACTCCCGGGCGGAAACGAGAAGTCCTATAAACCTGAAATTTCATATTTAAGACAACTATACGCCCGAGATGTTACAAAAACTTCTTCATCAAAATCAGCGGACCAGATTTTTTCACAAACGGTTCCGATGATTTTGATTAAACTCGCTTATATCGATGTAAAATTCAATTGGCTTTAATATCATGTAGGTTTCATTCTGATTAAAATGGTCTGACAGGGCTTAAATGCTGATATTTAAATTTTCTTCTTCTAAAGGACTTTTTATTTTGTTGATTCTGTAAAAATAACTATATTATCTTGTTACCACTGATGAAAAACAGATAAATATATAAATTTAATAAATTCGATACCCTAACTAAAAGAAAAAAGTGAAAAAATATTTTTTTAATGCAATTTTTTGTTTTTCAACTTAAGAACAGTTATATACATGTATAATATACCGTTGGAAAGCTAGAGATTTTGAAAAAAATATTATCTCATACACAAGCTTTTAAAATTTAATAGAGAGTGATAAAAAGCCGAAATAAGTGATTGTTTTAGATAATAATATAATAGATGTTTTAAAACATATAGTAATTCCATTTAACTAATTCTTTAATGGTTTCACTCATATTTGAAATTCTCTAATCGATTTTAAAAACGGAGGTATGTGAAAGTCGTGTGTGTTTTTTAAAGGTCATTCCTTCATTATTTTGTGAAAATTCCTTCCTGATCGACGTGGGTTGTTTCATCTTCACTATGAACCTTTAATTAAGCCTTGGACTATCGTTATGTCGATCTGATATGCCAAGAGAGACAGGGAGCACTTAATGTTTAGGCGCCACTACAAATAGACATTTCATGTTGCATGTCGTAATGAATAGAAAGTGCGCTTAATTTTAATAGTTTGAAGGAGAACCGCTTCCACACTCGTCGCTAAAATAATAATAATAATATATATATATATATATATATATATATATATATATATATATATATATATATATATCTTGTAGTATATTCAATATCATTATTTATCAGAGACCTTGAGGTATGGTGTCAGAATTGGAGAATTAAATTAAATTCCAACAAATCCCACCGAATTAGCTCTACCCTACGTCGTAAACCTATGACATTCCGCCCTACAGTGTCTTTTAATAATATTCTGCTTGTCAGAATTGATAAATAATAGCTAAATATGAAAGTTAAGCGAATTTCATGAACAATTAAAGAAGAACAGAGCCCTTAACATATTTTAAGTGCTGCCCTCTAGCACACAGCATGATTATCAAGAGTACAACGCCATTTAGAGGCAGCCAGAGGCAGTGGAAATTGCATGCAATGGCGAGATAAGTGAAAATCATGTGTTGTCCGCACCAGATTTTTTAAAATTAAATTTCTAATGTCAAACTAGTAGAAGGAGACCTGGGAATGTACACCTGAAGTTACTCAAACTCCTCACCACAGTATGTTATATTCAAAAGATGTATTTTCTCATAATCAAAGTAGTGTCTAAACATCTTTACTGTGTGTGATTTATTAACTTATAAAACTAATATAAGGCTATGAATAAAATTGGAGGGTGATTTCTACTTCACCACTCTTTTATTGAAAATAATAGCACTACGTTTCGGCTACAATGCCATCTTCAGGTGCAATGGAACTAATTTGATCTAAAAGTACAAAATATTGTCAAATCCACAAATAATCATCTTACGATTTGTCATGAAATTATATAACTATGTTAAATGTATGATAAAAAAATAATATATACATACATACATATATATATATAATAATAATAATAATAATAGGCTTAGCGAACCCGAAGGTTCGATGCCGATACCACCAAATTCCACCTACACAGACTCGTCCAATGTTCACCATTCAAGCCCAAGCTCCCGAGATCAGCCTTAACGCAATCCTCCCATCTACGCTTCGGCCTACCTTTCGGACGCCTACCAGTCGGATCAGCAAATACCAACTTTCTCGGAATCCGCTCGTCTTCGAGCCCAAGAACTTTACTCGCCCATTTGAGTCTCCGCGATGCAATCAGCTCAATTATATTCACAGGATTCAAGTTCCGCAATTCGCAATGTGCAACCTTCTAAACTCCCCAGTGGCCTCATCTCCCTTCGGACCAAATATTTCACGTAATACCTTATTTTCGAAAACCTTAAGCCGTTGTTCATCCTTCAAAGAGAGCGGCGACGTTTCACATCCGTAAAGAACCGTTGGAAGAACAATAGTTTTATAAATTCTAACCTTTAGTTTTTAGATAGAAGCCGCGAACTAAGTAACTTAGCAACTGAATAATAATACACATTTCCCCCCTTTAACCGGGACTTTATTTCTTTCTGGATTTCATTTTTTCTAGTTATAATTGAACCTAAATACTTGAATTTCTCTACGTGTTCAAAAGTATGCCTTGATCCATCAATATCACCAAGATCGACACCGTTTCTGCTACTAATCATATACTTCGTCTTATCGGTATTTAATTCGAGTCCTATTTCTTTACCGGTTTTTATTAACACAGTTGTGTTTAGTTGTATGGTTTCCGTGTCTTCACCAAGCAGTACCAGATCATCGGCATACCCCAAAACCGGAATCTTGTCACCCATATTTAAGCCTTTCTCGGTACACATCACCTTTTCTATGACATATTCTAAAGCTATATTAAATAACACAGGTGAAAGGGAGTCACCCTGTTTCAAACCCGATCGCACCTCTAATCTCTCGGAGTAATTATGACCGATTCTAACTTTATGGAATGTTTCCGACAAACACATCGCTACTAGTTTTACTAACTTTCTAGGTATTCCCTGTTCAATCATGATGTTTATAGCTTCTGACGGTCTATTGAATCATAAGCCTTTTTAAAATCGATATAAAGTTGATGGACTACACCGTTGTATTCCCATTTTTTCTCTAATATTTGACGTAAGGAAAATATTTGGTCAATAGTCGAGCGATTCCGCCTAAAACCACATTGGTAATCTCCGATTGTTTCCTCAGCGTATTCCGTGATTCGACTAGTTAGATTTGACGAGAATATTTTATAGCATACTGGGAGAATATATATATATATATATTACATGCTCAAATTATTAATAATCTATTAGATTAACGTTAAAATTCTTGAAATTCTATCAAAATAATTTAAAATTATTTTACAAATTACAACTAAACATGACAAAACATGAACAATGATAATCATTCCTTTACAAACTGTAGATAAACAGAATCAGTCGATGTACCATGCTCATCATTGCACAAATCTAATTAAAATTTAATTACAATACTTGATTAAAACAATAACTGATTAATTTTAAAAATGCACCATTACCTAATGTGGGTAGATGCTTTCAAGCCAAAGCCTCATGTCTAAATCAGATGTACATGAAGGAGAGGGGGGAGAAGGGTGTTACAATAAAAATGGATAATCATTTAATAAATATTATAACAATATTTATTTATTGAGAAATATTACAATCTGTTTTAGAATGAACAATAATAATAGAGATATAGGACCACATTCATACAATATATACAGAAAATAACGATAAAGTCAAATTACATAAAATAGAATAAAAATCATTTATATGTACAATAAAATATAAAAAAACAAAACAAAACCTATAATTAAGATAAATACAAAGTTGACAAATAAATAAACATCATACAAACAAACATAACTATATACAACTCCTTAGGGGACCCCAGACCAGGCTTTTCCCTCCACTTGTGGAGGAAAAAAGCGGAATTCAAGAGTTCCCAGCGCCTCTCTCTCAGCCGCATCACTGGTCTTAGCCAGTAGATGCTGAGTTAGGGCGCAATAGCCACAAACTTAATAAATATTAAAATTAAATTAAATTAAACTAAAAAAAAAATAATTGTGCTTACCAACATGATGAATGAAATTTTATTCATAGAAATTGACCTTCACCTAAAAGAATCTACATCTAACATAAGGCTGTTATAATTACTACGTATTATACAATTCTTAGCCTGTCACAATTATTTTGTTACATCTGGTGAATGTTTTCTTGTAGCATCGTTCCGCTTTAGTGGGGCCTCCTAACTTTACATTTGCACGCACTAAATTTTTAAATTTCCTCTAACTGCATGGGAGCCTTAATATCTTCCTCAGAGAATTGAATAGTGAATAGCAACTACTTAATTATAAAGACGAACCTTGCTCGTGCTTAACTGCACTCGTGGGAACTTGCTAATGGAGGAACAGTTAAGATGACGATAAAGGCTGGGACCGAAGGAGTTGAGTAGCTTCAGCTGCCAGGATCATCCCACGATGTTAGCGGCTGTTCTAGTTAGCTCAACTCGGTTTGGTTAATTCCAGGTTTAGCATCTTAGTAATACATCGGGCATTATGGTTTAGCTTTGTTAACCCTCCTTCAACTCTTTAAATCTTCCAATTAAGTATTTGCATTATGCCAGTAATTTAAAAAAAAAAATCTGGTACACGCAACCACTTTCACTTACCTCCGTTATCAACATCAATTTAAGAAATTTTAAATACATTTGTTTGTTTATTCGTTTAACGTCACTTTATGCTCCTATGGCTAATCGGACGATGCTACAGTGGGAGTCCTAAATTTTGCCTATCCAGGTTTTATTAGGATATGGATCTTTAACGAGTACCTGACATCGCACAGGCTCGGGACCACCTTTTAACGTCTCCTCCGAAGGACGGCATAACTAAAGATTTTTTACTCCCATTAAAAAATCCTAGGGCCACCCGCAGGTTCGAACCCGCGACCTTTGGCATAGAAAGCTGTTATGCTAGCAACTACGCTATGGGTGACCCCTTAAATACATTTAAAGATACAAATAAACTGTTAAAGAATTATATAAATTGAATTTGAATAGAAACATGTGTTTTATTAAATAATCTATGATATTTTCATCTACAATAATCAGTTAATTTTATCGGTTTTTCATCACTCTCCATTAATCTTTAAAATTGCGTGTATTAGATAATATTTTTTTCTAAATTCTTTAGCTATCCAACGGTATATTATACATCTATATTACTATTCTTGAGTTCAAAAACACAAAAATTGATAAAAAAATTTATTTTTGCACTTTTCTCCTTTAGTTGTTTATCAAATTCGCTAAACTTTCATATTTACCCGTTTTTTATCAATGCTAATAGGATTATGTTTCAAATTTTTTGAAATCTACAAAAGCAGAGGTACTTTAGAGAAAGAAAATTTAAAATATCGGCATTAAAGCGTAATTAAATTTAAAATAATGTATTGTGTGTTATTAAAAAAAGTCTTGATAATGTGAAAAGAACCCCGAAACGTAAAAAAACTGTATATAATAAATTGTGAAGGAAACTAAATGTGGAATAAAAGGAAGTTAAGGAGTGCAATTTTGAGTGTGAAATATTAAGTAAAACTTCCTAAAAAATTATAAAAGAAAAGATAAAGTTTCTGTAACATCTCAGGCGTACAGCTGTCTTAAATATAAAATTTCAGCTTCATATGACTTTTGTTTTCGCTCGGGAGTCACCACACACAGAACGTTTTTGCGGGAATTGGTCATTTGGACTCAGGGGCCCCTAAAACGTGTATTTCCGTTGAAAACTGAAATTAGAAAATTTTCAAGATTGTAATAATTGACCTTACTATATATTTCACATGTATGTAAGTGAAAGTAAAAAATCTGGTGCGGGCAACACACGACTTTCACTTACCTCCGTTTTTAGAATCGATTAAAGAATTTTCAAAAACAGTAAGAGATAAAAATGAGTAAAACCATTAAAGAATTAATTAAATTATTATATAAAACAATCACTTAGTTTTATCGCCTTTTTATCACTCTCTATTAACTTTTAAAAGCTCTAGTATATTAGATAATATTTATTTTCTAAAAAACTTAGCTTTCCAATGGTATATTACATATGTATATTACTGTTCTTATATTTAAGACAAATATACGTCCGATACGTTACAAAACCTTTTTCATCAAAATGAGCTTACCAGAAGAACTACTTTATATCATGCATTTTGCTCATTTTTTTATTTTCTCGAAAACGGTTCCACGATTTTGATTAAACTATCTATATCAATGCAGAATTTAATAGGCTTTAACATCATGTAGGTTTCATTCTGATAAAAATAATCTGACAGGGCTTAAATGCCGATATTTTAAATTTTCTACCTCTAAAGTACCTTTAATTTTGTAGATTCTATAAAAAATAACCATAATATCTTGTCAGCATTGAGAAATAATAGCTAAATATGTAAGTTGTGCGAATTTGAAAAGCAACTTAAGGATAAAACAGGAAAAAAAAATTGTAATGCAATTTTGTCGTTTTTGAACATAAGAACAGTAATATAGATGTATGATATACCGTTGGAAAGCTAAAGATTTTATAAAAAATATTATCTCATATACAAGCTTTTAAAAGTTAATAGAGAGTGATGGAAAGCCGAAAAAACTAACTGATTGTTTTAGATAATAATGTAATAGATTTTTTAATAAAACACATGTTCTATTCAATTTAATTAATTCTTAAATGGTTTCACTCATTTTTATCTCTTACTGCATTTGAAAATTCTTTAATCGCTGTTGACAACGGCTGTAAGTGAAAGCCGTGTGTTGCCCGCACCAGAGTGATATCTCGTTTTCCGCCAAATTACATTTTTCTTTGTAATACCTCTATATCGAAGAATGTTTGGGATCACTTGTAGCTGGGTGGCTAGCGTAACAGCCTCTCATGCTAAAGGTCACGGGTTCAAACCCGCAGGTGGTCCTAGGATTTTTTAATGGGAGTAAAAAATCCTTAGTTACGCCGTCCTTCGGAGGGGACGTTAAAAGGTGGTCCCGAGCCTATGCGATGTCAGGTACTCGTTAAAGATCCCTATCCTAATAAAACCTGGATAGCCAAAATTTAGGACTCCCACTGTAGCACCGTCCGATTAGCCATAGTAGCATAAAGTGACGATAAATAAATAATCAAACAAACATTCTTATATTTCCTTATTACACGCTATACTCAACTCGGATCTCTCTGTCACGCATTTCCACTTGCGTTAAAATTTAATCTTCAAAAGTCGGCAACCCAGATTAGGACCAAGTTTTTTTGCATGCAACCTTACATCAATGTGTTTGCAATTAAACAACGCTTATATTGATATAATTTTTCCTATTATCAAGCCGGACTAGATAACTGATATCGACATACCCACTTTTACCTGACAACCGATAGTTTGTCCAGGAAAAGATTAGGCAACCCAACGGCTGCACATTCTATACCTTTGATACTTTAAGTCAGGGTAAAAGTTTTCTTATTATCATGATGTTGCAATATTTAAGGTAATATACATGAAAAGACATGAAGAGAATATGCCCATTGGCAACACTCCACTAGGTAATCTTCACTAGAAGGTCTAGAGGCCATCTTCTTTTTAGACGCCTCGGAGTATTGTCAGGAATGGTAGAGGAAGCAAGGATTGAAACTAGTGGGTTAATGTGGGAGTGGAATTTGTCATGGAAGGAATGATACCTCGTACGGGCCATATGAGCTACATATGGGACATTAAGGTCTTTATGGATGAGTTGCAACATTTAATTAAAGATTTTTTTTTTAAATAATTAAAAATAGTCTGTCCAGGATTTTTTTAGGCATTCTTAACATATTTTCTTCTTCCAGTGGCGCGACAGGCCGTGTAGGCCACGGGCCTCGCGGTGTAAGCTCCTGGGAATTTAACACTCACGTTTCACGATGCAATTTTTAGTGCAGGGTCATCACTCCCTACGCCTAATTTTGTGAGTGGCCACCATTTGACGGGTCTCACATACTCGGGGGAGAGGCTGTGAGTGAATCCTCATTTTTTTACATCCTAATTAAAGCCCCGCCGGGACTGGGATTCGAACTCACAACCATAGCATGAGGGACTAGCCACTCAGCCACGGGTTCCCCAAAACATATTTTCTAATATACTAAATTTGTTATAAAATATGTTTCATTCTATTATGTGTGTGTGTGTGTGTGTGTGTGGTAACTCCTGGGCGGAAACGGTAAGTCCTATGAAACTGAAATTTCATATTTAAGACAACTATACGCCCGAGACGTGACAAAACTTTTTTCATCAAAATGAGCTTACCAGAAGAGGCACTTTATACCATGCATTTTGCACCTTTTTTCGATTTTCTTGAAAACGGTTCCGACGATTTTAATTAAACTCGCTATATCGATGTAAAATTTAATGGGCTTTAATATCATGTAGGTTTTATTTAGATAAAAATGGTCTGACAGGGCTTAAATGCCGATATTTTAAATTTTCTTCCCCTAAAGTACCTTTAATTTTGTAGATTCAATAATAATAATTAGATTATCTTGTTAACGCTGATGAAAAACAGGTAAATATATAAATTGAATAAATTCGATACCCAACTAAAGGAGAAAACAGAAAAAATATTATTTTAATGCAATTTTTCGTTTTTAAACATAAGAGCAGTAATATACATGAATGATATACCGTTGGAAAGCTAAAGATTTTAGAAAAAATATCATCTCATACACAAGCTTTTAAAAGTTAAAGGAGAGTGATGAAAAGAAGATAAAACTAACTGATTATTTAAGATAATAATATAATAGATTTTTTAATAAAACACATGTTTCTATATAAATTCAATTTGATTAATTCCTTAATAGTTTCACGTATTTTTTATCTCTAACTGTATTTGAAAATTCTTTCATTGATTTTAAAATTTTTACTTGTTGTATTACTTGTTATACAGTTGTAAATTCCAATAAATAAATATATAAAAAAAAAAAAAAAGAAAGATTTTAAAAATCGAGGTAAGTGAAAGTCGTGTGTTGCCCGCACCAGATTTTTTAAATACATTGTCCTAGTACAATTAAAAGACGATCCGAGGGCTTTGCGTCTTCCAAGTCTAAATTTCCGGTCCTGAACCGGGCATACCACTTACAGACGATGCTTTCTCCTAAGGCGTCATCGCCATTGAGCATTGCACGTTTTGCTAAGCGCCTGCGCAGCGGACTTTCCTTTTCGGATATGAAGAATGTAAATAAACCTATTTTGAACTCAACATATAAATAAACTTATCATATTTAATCCACACTTGCATACCTACGCCATATTCCATATTGGAATAGGATCAATTACAATAAATATTACAGATGTTTACTCTATCTTAGAGGTAGTGGTTTTCGCAATGCAGTGTAGGTGTAGGTGTGGAGTAACCCACGGCCCTCTACATCTCGTACATTTCGTCTCCGCCTTCTTGATCAAGTTTATATCGGCGATATCAATTTACAATTAATAATTGAGTTCAGTATGAAATAAATAAAACTATCACTAACAAATTATTGGGTTGTGTCACATGAAATGTCCGTTTTCAAGGTAAAGGATTCTTATTAAAAATACGATATGAAAACAAGATAATTTTATTCCAAGTATTTAACTTCTTTTTCTACACATTTTTCCCAACGTGACACCAACATTTTTATTCCCGAACTGAAAAACTCTAAGCTTTGAAGTAAAACAAAATCTGAAAACGCACTTTTCACTTGATCATCATTTTCAAAAAGTTTTCCTTTGACGAAGTTGTCTAAATTCCTGAACAGGTGGTAATCAGTTGGAGACAATTCGGGAGAATATGGTGGGTGCAGAAGAACTTCGTAGCCCAGTTCTTTCAATTTTTGCACGGAATGTTTTAAAAAATGCGGTCTTGCTGTCGCTCAGTGAGATCATGAGGTACCCATGTATCGAGCTTTTTTACTTTCCCAATACACTTTAAATGTCTGGAAACGGTAGATGCACTTGCATTTAGTTATGCTGAGAGTCCTTTAACTGTTTGGTAGGGGTTTCCTTCTACTGTATGTTTGAGGACATCGCGTGTTTCCATGTTCATATTTGGAGGTATACTAAAAAGTGGGTAATTGATTGGGAAGCTAATATTTATAATACAATACAAATAACTGTTTACTTTAAATATGTAAACATTCGGAAGAAAACAACATAGACTGCAAAATCCTTTATTTATTTCAGAAACTATAAAAACGGACATTTCGTGTGAAACAACCCAATATATTAGTAGCATAACAAAAAGATTCTGTGCTACACACACCTTGAACACAATAAATGGCCATCGAATAAAGATAATCCCACTGCCGGTTATTAGGCACTTGTGTGAACAGGAATGAATCACTCATTTACTATTTATTTGTAAACACGGTATGGCGGGAAATATTAGTATTAATGGTCTTACCAACTAATAATAAAAAGTTCAAGCACTTAAAAATTCCTTTCAAAGTTTCGACTTAACTTTTATCCACCTAAATTAGCTATTTTTGAGTGTGTGCGACGTATGTTGAGAAAGGAGCATGTGGCCGAAAATGGAGTGATGAAAAAGTCGGTGGTGGTTAAAGAGGATATCCCTCTTCAAAAGCATAACGGATCTCGGATCCAGCTTTTTTTCTGCATGTCCTTCCTTAGCCTAATATAGCCTTCAAGTCGTCGGCCAATATACGGTTACAATAAAATACAGCTTTGGCTCCCTTGTAAAACAGTTTTATGTTTTTTTTTTTTTTTTTTTTTTTTTTATTGCTTTTTACTTCATTTTTCATTGTATTTTTGTTCGTAGATCAAAAATCAAATATCAAAAATATTTCGTGTCCCTGTGTCTGTGGTCGTACTCCTCCGAAACGTTTTGGCCGATGTTTATGAAATTTTGTAAATATATTTATAAAAGCTTAAAAGTTATTCATTTATACTTAATCCTTCCAGTTAGATATTGTTTACACATAGTTATAAATATAAATACATTTGCTAAATTTATAGAAATAGCAATAGTCCTTCCAGTTAAATATTCTTTACACGTAGTTATAAATATAAATACATTTGCTAAATTTATAGAAATAGCAATAGTCCTTCCAGTTAAATATTGTTTACACGTAGTTCATAATGTAAATACATTTGCAAAATTTATAGAAATAGCAATAGTCCTTCCAGTTAAATATTCTTTACACGTAGTTATAAATATAAATACATTTGCTAAATTTATAGAAATAGCAATAGTCCTTCCAGTTAAATATTCTTTACACGTAGTTAAAAATATAAATAAATTTGCTAAATTTATAGAAATAGTAAAAGTTCAAAATAAACTTCAGAATTACATACTTTTTTTTATTGTTGTGCCATAAATCAATAAAAGATTCTTTGAATATTTGCTTTCTTCATGATGAACAGACAATAAAATCCAGTGTTAACCAACAAGCAAAATATATCTCAGAGGGAGAATAAAGAAATATACATAACTCAGTAATTAACATTATAAATACGTTAGTTATCAGTAATGTTGTATGAGGAAGGTTATTGTGACTGTTAAAAACTGTTATCATACGTTATATTCTTCGATAAAGTACTATCCTTTAAATCCTTTTAATTCCTTCAAAAAAAAATACTATATCCATATTATATTGTTAAAAAGTCATAGAAAAAGTGCAATAATTCCAAAAAAATAAGTTAGAAGCACGGTAAATAATCAAATTTAGATTTTAATAAAACAATTTGGTGCGGGCAACACACGTCTTTCACTTACCTCCGTTTTTAAAATCGATTAGAGAATTTTCAAATACGGTCAGAGAAAAAATAGTGAAACTATTAACAATTAATTAAATTAAATTTCTGTATAAACACGTGTTTTATTTATAAATCTATTATATATTTATCTAAAATAATCAGTTAGTTTTATCGTCTTTTAATCACTCTTTATTAACATTTCTAGCTTGTGTATGAGATAATATTTTTTTATAAAATCTTTAGCTTTACAACAGTATATTATACATGTATATTACTGCTCTTATGTTCAAAAACGAAAAATTGCAATAAAAATATTTTTTCTGTTTTCTCCTTTAGTTGGGTATCGAATTCATTCCATTCATATATTTATCTGTTTTTCATCAATGGTAACAAGATAATATAGTTATTTTTACAGAATCAACAAAATTAAAGGTACTTCAGAGAAAGAAAATTTAAAATATCGGCATTTAAGCCCTGCCAGACAATTTTAATCAGAATGAAACCTACATGATATTAAAGCTTATTAAATTTTACACCGATATAGCGAGGTTAATCAAAATCGTCGGAACCGTTTATGAGAAAATCGAAAAAAGGTGCAAAATGCATGGTATAAAGTGACTCTTCTGGTAAACTCATTTTGATGAAAGAGGTTTTGTAACGTCTCGGTCGTAGATTTTTCATAAATATGAAATTGAAGTTTCATAGGACTTACCGTTTCCGCCCGGGAGTTACCACACACATACAGACCTTTTTGCGGGACTTGGTTATTTGGACTGAGGGGACCCTAAAATGTGTATTTCCGTTGAAAACTGGAATTCGGAAATTTTCACGATCGCAATACTTTTCCTTACTTTATATAGTAAGTGAAAGTAAAAAAAAAAGTTACTCAAACTCCTCACCACAGTATGCTATATTCAAAAGATGTATTTTCTCATAATCAAAGTAGTGTCTAAACATCTTCACTCTGTGTGATTTATTAACTTATAAAACTAAAATAAAGCTGTTATAATTACTACGCACTATAAAATTATTTGCCTGTCACAATTATTGTAACATCTGGTGCGGGCAACACACGTCTTTCACTTACCTCTGTTTCTAAAATCGATTAGAGAATTTTCAAATACGGTTGGAGAAAAAATAGTGAAACTATTAACAATTAATTAAATTAAATTTCTATATAAACATATGTTTTATTTAAAATCTATTATATTATTATCTAAAATAATTAGTTAGTTTTATCTTCTTTTAATCACTCTTTATTAACTTTTACAAGCTTGTATATAAGATTATATTTTCTAAAATCTCAAGCTTTCCAACAGTATATTATACATGTATATCACTGTTCTTATGTTCAAAATAAAAAAAATGGCATGCATTTTTTTTTAGTTTTCTCCTTTAGTTGGATATTGAATTCGTTCAAATTATATATTTACCTGTTTTTTTATCAATGGTTACTTGATGATATGTTTATTTTTATAATACCTACAAAATTAAAGGCACTTTAGAGGAAGAAAATATAAACTATCGGTATTTATGCCCTGTCAGACTATTTCAATCAGAATCAAACCTACATGATATTAAAACCCATTAAATTTGACATAGATATAGCGAGTTTAATTAAAATCGTTACAGCCGTTTTTGAGAAAATCGTAAAAAGGTGCAAAATTCATGATATAAAGTGGCTCTTCTGGTAAGCTGATTTTGATGAAACAGTTTCTGTAACATCTAGGACGACTTTTCGCTTCTGCGCTAGACTTACCACACACACAGGCCTTTTTGCGGTACTTGGTTATTTGGACTCAGGGGACCTTAAATCGTGTATTTCCGTTGAAAACTGTAATTCGAAAATTTTCAACGATCGCAATACTTTCCCTTACTATATTTCATATATAGGTAAGTAAAAATTATCAAGTAAATCGGCCCAACGTTTTTGCGCGTTCTGTGAAATTCACTGAAGTGGATACAATACCTTTTGGAAATCAATGTCTAATTTTAGAGGATTCAAAAACAAACCAGTTTCAATTTATGTTAAACGAATATTGGTAATCAAGAAAGCTGTTTTAAAAACAGATTATCTCCGCTGATACTGAAGAGATTTCCCCCATATCTCAGTTTACTAAAGCTTGTATAGAGTTTGAACACGCACAAGGTATACGATTGCAATCTTGACGAGATCGGTAGTTGTGCTACAAGAATCGATTCTGAGACTCGACTCCAGTTCGCGAACGACTACGATGACTCTGCTGTAGAAGACAAAGAACATTTACAAAAGACAAAGAAACTAATCTCTAAGATTGTTCCACTAATGGGGCTTCGCAAGCTTTCATTATAAACCCATCAATGCCTGTCTCGCCAAAACGAAAACAATCCGCTGTTCTATTTTCCTCAGAGGGAAATCGCAATTAAACCTTTGTCAATTTCTTTAGCTTACTTAAATCCTTGATTCTCTTTTACATCACCTTCTTGAATATTGCCGGAACGCCATATTTTTTCTTAGATTTAGACGAGCAGTAAGATTTGTGATGTCACCCTTGTTATAAGAGCACAAGATGAAAGAAATTTATGCGACGTCACATCTTCTATTGAAGGCAGATGCATTGTCATTTGAATAAACGGATCCAGAATGAAATGAATGAAGGAAATTCCCTAATCTGTCCCACGTTACTGTTCTACAACATATTGGGTTGTTTCACATGAAATGTCCGTTTTTATAGTTTCTGAAATACATAAAGGATTTTGCAGGTCTCTGTTGTTTTCTTCCGAATGTTTACATATTTAAAGTAAACAGTTACTAATCCTCTAACTTTGTATTATAAACATTAGCTTTCCAATCAATTACCCACTTTTTAGTATACTTCCAAATATGAACATGGAAATACACAAGTTTTCAGCTGGGGATACCGACTTGGAAAACTTTCCCCGAGGAAGACCTCCGTCTGTAATAGACAACGATGTCCTCAAACATACAGTAGAAGGAAACCCCTACCAAACAGTTAAAGGACTCTCTGCACATCTAAACTTAAAGTGTATTGGATAAGTAAAAAAGCTCGATACATGGTCACCTCATGATCTCACTGAGCTGCAAGACCCCATGTTTCAAAATATACCGTGCAAAATTGAAAGAACTTGTTTCACTTCAAAGCTCAGAGTTTTTCAGTTCGGAGATAAAAAAGTTGGTGTCACGTTGGGAAAAATGTGTAGAAAAAAAAAGTAAATACTTCGAATAAAATTATCTTGTTTTCATATCGTATTTTTAATAAAAATCCTTTACCTTGAAAACGGACATTTCATGTGACTCGACCCAATAGTATATGAGTGAAAGAGGCATGGAGGTGCTGTGAACGATGAGGGAATATTAATGAGAGCATAACGCGTATAATTGTGCGTGAGTTACACTGAGATAGTAAAATGGTAATTGTAAACGTTACTACTACGCTTCATGCATAAACAATAATAGTGGCCGAAAACTGTAGAGGGATTGAGAGAAGGCTTATTGTATGAGAGAAAGAGGAGACCGGCTTCGGTGCCACCCCTACTGTGTGCTGTTTGCTGGCTGAGGTGTGACAGTGGTAGGTCTATCGGCGGGGGCAACTTACCGAATCATAATTGATCAGTTATCGAGCGGGATGAAAAATTGTTGAATTACTAACATGACTATTTAAACTAGGGATTGGTGATAGAAGAGTGAACATTAAGGGTTGTTTGAATTTTTTAATGCAACATTATAAAAAAATAATAAAAAAATTGTTTGCCCAAAAAATTAAGATATAATGTTAGGGGTGGACAACCCTTATCACTTAGGGGTATGAATAATAGATAGTAGCCGATTCTCAGAGCTATTGAATATGCATATAATAGTTCATAAAAATCGGTCAAGCCGTTTCGGAGGAGTATGGCAACTAACATCGTGACACGAGAATTTTATATATTACATTAAATTAAATATATTCAGTCAAATTGGCAATAACTAACCATTATAAGAAGGGTTACCTATATTTACTCAAAGCCTTTTAGATTTTAGTTCCATTTATGAGTTTATTTATTTAACGTCACTTTATGCTGCTGTGGCCAATCGGGCAGTATTACAGTGGGAATCATAACTTTTGGTTATCGAGGTTTAATAAGGATAGCGATCTTTAACGAGTGCCTGACATCGCTCAGGCATGGGATCACCTATTAACGTCTTCTCCAAAGGACGGCATAACTATTTTTTTACTCCCATTAAAAAAATCATAGACCACCTAGAGGTTTGAACCCGTGACCTTTGGCTGATATTTGATTTTCAAATTATATATATATATATCCTCATGTATTACATCAGTCATTTAAATGCCCTTTTGTATTATAATAACTTCATTCGTTTTCTTTACTGATGAGACATACTTTCACTGCGATATCCTACAAATACACCTCTCTATAGTATTGTACAATCATCCCAAATGATGATGGATTCAGCAACAATCGTACAATGATGACGGAGAGAGGTGTCACAAGAACATCACATCTCCTTGGACACAAAGAACTTGAGGGCTTTAAACCCGGCCATCAAAAGAAAAATGAGTTTCCACCCGAGGCGTGGCATATCCGATAGTTTTAAGATAAGTCACGCTTTTTTGGGAATTCCCTGGAGATGTGTTCTGAGGAGGTTCATGCTAGCTCTCACAGTCTTATTCTGCTAGTATTGGTAATATCGGAGTAACTTATCACCTGTTTGTAGCTAGTCTGAAGCAGTGGGTTCAAATCTGACCGTTGTAGTGTAATTATATATTTTTACTTTCACTTACCTATATATAAAATATATAGTAAGGGAAAGTATTGTGATCGTGAAAATTTTCTAATTCCAGTTTTGAACGGAAACACACGTTGTAGGGTCTCCTGAGTCTAAATTACCAAGTCCCGCAAAAAGGTCTGTGTGTGTGGTAACTCCAGCGCGTAAACAAAAAGTCCTATGAAATTGAAATTTCATATTTAAGACAACTATGTCCCAGATGTTACAGAACCTTTTTGATCGAAATCAGCTAACCAGAAGAGCCACTTTATACCATGTATTTTCCACCTTTTTACGATTTTCTCAAAAACGGTTCTAACGATTTTAAGTAAACTCTCAATGTATGTGAAATTTAATAGCTTTTAATATCATGTAGGTTTTATTTTGATTGAAAAATTTCGACACTGTTTAACTGCCGATATTTTGAATTTTCTTTCTCTAAAGTTAGTTTTATTTGGTACATTCTATAAAAATGGTCATATCATCTTTTTTTGAGCATAATAACAGTAATATACATGTATAATATACCGTTGGAAAACTAAAGATTTTAGAAAAAATATCGTACTCACAAGCTTGTAAAAGGTAATAAATATTATTGAAAAGCCAGTAAAACTAACTGATTATTTTAGATAATAATATAATAGATTTTTAATAAAAACACACGTTTCTATAGAAATTCAATTTAATCAATAGTTCTTTAACAGTTTAACTCATTTTAATCTCTAACTGTATTTGAAAATTCTTTAATCGATTTTAAAAACGGAGGTAAGTGAATGTCGTTTGTTGCCTTTTTTATTAATTTCCTTTAACATATGTTACCCTAGAAGCAGTACAAATCGATATAAGAACTTAACCCTGTTCTTTTCATTTGTTCGAGATATACAAGATATATATATATATATATATATATATATATATATATATATATAGATTTGTGTATCTACTTTAATGAGACGTAAAAGATATACTTTATGTTAATTCTTATTTATTTATTTCTAGAATGTGTACATAGAGATGTCACTATGACCTTTCATTTTATTTTTTTTCTTCCTTCTTTTCCTATTTAAATGTAGTTATATATGATTTTTGGCCAAATATAAATTTTCATTTTGTTCATTAATGTAATTCTTAAGGGACATTATCACATTATTACATCCCAGAATAAAGTTTCTTTTCTATTCTATATACGTGTATATATATATATATATTAATGTGGGAAATTTAGGAAAATATTAAGAAAAATATTAAGTGGGAAATTGGGGAAATTTAAAAATTAGATCGTTTATAATAAATGAATAAGGTTCATGATATAGATTTTCCGGTAAATGCCTTATTAAATTTTTATTAAAATGTGAAGTGAGATAACTTGTGTTTATTTGGTTTTTCTTTTACTTGTTTTAAAAAAATTGTTTACTTAATTTTAATTGTTTAGAATAATTTACACAACATTATAAATTTGAAACATTTATATTTTCACTGAGGGTTATTTTTAAATTCCTCAATTGTTGTTTTATTTTGTTTGTTTTGTTTTTCATTTTTGTATTTGATTTAAAAAAATACGCTTTACTTTTTTATTGTATATTCACAATGCCTGTAAATAATCTCCAATTTTTTATTTATTTTTGTATTTATAACATATGAACTGTACTGAACAACTCCTTTTGTATGGGGATTACCCCGAAAACAAATAAATATTATTATATATATTAATGTTGTTTCTTTGTGGAAGCCCTTATCTAAAAGGCGTGGGACTTGAGATACAACACCTACTTACCTTTTTTAAGCTGTAGAGAAGTAAACACATTAATAGCCAACACACGGTCCAGCCCACGTTTATATCTCATATTTATTACAAATATCTAGGTCCCTTTATATTTATAAAGTTCACTCATGTGATAAATCCAATACTTATGACACCATCTTGACAAACGTCTTACATTGAATCCTCATACGAGACTTAAACGACAAGAAACTGCCCGTAGATACCGATTACTAGATGTCCTCAAACATACAATAGAAGGAAACCTCTACCAAACAGTTAAAGGACTCTCAGCACAACTAAATGCATGTGCATCTACCGTTTGCAGACATTTAAAGTGTATTGGCAAAGTAAAAAAGCTCGATACATGGGTACCTCATGATCTCACTGAGCGGCAGCAAGACCCCATGTTTCAAAACATACCGTGCAAAAATTGAAAGAACTGGGCTACGAAGTTCTTCTGCACCCACCATATTCTCCCGACTTGTCTCCAACAGATTACCACCTGTTCAGGAATCAGACAACTTCGTCAAAGGAAAACTTTTTGAAAATTTATGATCAAGTGAAAAGTGCGTTTTCAGATTTTGTTTTACTTCAAAGCTCAGAGTTTTTCAGTTCGGGGAAAAAAGAGTTGGTGTCACGTTGGGAAAAATGTGTAGAAAAAGAAGGTAAATACTTCGAATAAAATTATCTTGTTTTCATATCGTATTTTTAATAAAAATCCTTTACCTTGAAAACGGACATTTCATGTGACACAACCCAATACTTTCTACTTCCGCTCAAAAAACTTTACCACGGGACGCCATTTTCAAATCGTTTGCTCTCCTGTATTAATATAACGAGGCTGCTGATTAGGAAAGTGGATCAGGATTTCCTTTTGCGAATGCTATCGATCAGGTGTCGATACTTTGGATCGACCTGGATCGGATTCCTTTCGATATAATTGGCACGGGATGTAGGGCGAGCAGTGCGGGGGAGTTCTGCAAAGTCCTTTCTCCTTCAGGTCAGCGAAATCGATTCTATCCTCGCCAATATTTCCATGAATCGATATTTTATGAGTTGTCTTAGAATGGATGGTGTTTCTCAAATAATGTTTAATCAAATACTGAAAATTTGACTTCTATTGCATTTAAATCAACTCCGTGGAATAAATAGTATCTACCAAACAATATATATATATATTTATAAAACTAAATTATTACACAATTATTTATTATTTACAAATAATTATATCATGGACTTACGGAGTAGAGATTTGGGGCTCTATCCTTCATGAATCCAATCCATGCAATCAAAAATCCTTCGAAAAATTCTCAATGCTCCTTATTTTGTCACAAATAAACTCATCCATAAAGACCTCAATATTCCCCATGTTCCTGACTTGTCCCGAACCAGGTATCAATGCTTCCATGACAAGCTCATTCCTACTCTAACCCAATAGCTTCAATCCTTGCTTCATCTTCCATTCCTGACAATCCTCCGAGGCGTTTGAAAAGAATATGGCCTCGAGACCTTCCAGATTAACTATTGGAGTGCTGCTAATGGGCAGTTTCTCTTTTTGTCTTTGTCATGTGTTTTTAATCTTTTTTTTTTGTTTTATCTAACAGCTAATTTACTAGATGAATTTAAAAAAAAAAACAGTTTTAAAATACAATAAATAAATAATTTTAAAAAAATATATATGAAATTCAGTTTTTTACACACAGACAAATACATAGACCTTTTTTTGGACTCAGGGGACCGTGTATTGCCGTCGAAAACTGGAATTCGAAAATTTTCACGATCGCAATACTTTCCCTTACTATATATATATATATATATATATATATATATATATATATATATATATATATATATATATATATATTCCTTCTGCAGACAGCAATACAATGTTCTCAAACGTTATACGAACAACACACTGGACATATACTGTTAAATTAATACCGCATTTTATTTTAATAATTAATTTCTCAGGCCGACATGAAAATTCAGGAAGCTGATCAACACCTCACATTCGCTGGATGCGCAGCAACGCAGTTGCGAATAAAAAAACAATAATAAACTAATTATGAATGTATTATTCGGAATAATCTCTTCTTTTTATTTATATATTTGTTTATCATAACATATATAAAATATGATTATAAAACTGTTACGTTTCGAGGTACTTCTTACATCTTCAGATCTTTAAAAATCATTAGCAGACTCTGCCTGATAGTTGCTAGTGTTTGGCAGCAAAATGTTGAACGAATCATTATGTGATGATGAAATAATAGATTATTTTAACAGTCTGACAGAATTATTCAAATATAGGGACTAAATATGAATAATACTACATTATTAAATGACCTATATTAGGATATAATATGGAAATAAAAATGATTTTTAAAGATCTGAAGATGAGGCATAAGAAGTACCTCGAAACGTAATGTTTTAATAATCATAGTTTATATAAGTTACGATAAATAAATATATAAATAAAATAGAAGAGATTATTCCGAATAATACATTCATAATTAAAATTACTCTTCTATAATAATAATTGATATAAAATAATAATTATAATTTCTGAAGTAAATTAATTAATTTTTTTTTTTCTGTTTCAGGTGAGTATACCTCTTGCATTGGGCAAGCTTCTGGGCACCTTTTCTATTAATGTGGTATGTACTAATAATATATATTACGATTTTATGGAGTGTGGCGGTCTAGTGGAGAGATCCAAGGAAATGAGACTCTTCTGATACACATCCAGCCTCTATTAAGTGGGTACTTAAAATTATTTTTAAAAAACTCATTGTATCGACAGTACGGATCCCATTAACGGATAAGTAAGTTGGATAGCTAAAGGTTTTAGAAAAAATATTATCTAATCCACGGAATTTTAAAGATTAATGGAGAGGAATGAAAAGCCGATAAAACTAACTGTTTTTTGTAGATTAAAATGTAATAGATTATATAATAAAACGCATTTTTCTATTTAATTCAGTTTAATTAATTATTTATTTAATTACTTTCACATACTATATATGGTAAGGGATAGTATTGCGATCGTGAAAATTTTCGAATTCCAGTTTTCAACGGAAATACACGTTTTAGGGTCCCTTTAGTTCAAATAACCAAGTCCCGCAAAAAGGTCTGTGTATGTGTGTGTGGTAACTCCCGGCCGGAAACGGTAAGTCCTATGAAACTGAAATTTCATATTTAAGACAAATATACGCCCGAGACGTTACAAAACATTTTTTATTAAAATGAGCTTACCAGAAGAGGCACTTTATACCATGCATTTTGCACCTTTTTTTGATTTTTTCGAAAACGGTTCCGACGATTTTGATTAAACTCGCTATATCGATGTAAAATTTAATGGGCTTTAATATCATGTAGGTTTCATTCTGATTAAAATGGTCGTACTTAAATGCCGGTATTTTAAACTTTCTTTCTTTAAAGTACCTTTAATTTTACCACTTATGTTACCACTGATGAAAAACAGCTAAATATGTAAGTTGTGCGAATTTAAAAAACAACTAAAGGAGAAAAATGAAAAAAAAAATTAATGCAATTTTTTGTTTTTGAATATAAGAGCAGTAATAGTAATTTTGGTATAGTGGATTGCAATTTTCGTTGCTGGCTCCCGGACTAATGGGAAGACACAATATCCGTGGAGACAGAGGTTACATAAGATTACACCTGTAGGTTAGGTTATACAATATTCCACTGAAGACCAGACCGATTAGCAGGAACATCTCACATATAAGAGGAGAACCGGATCTTGTCATGTCAGGTCTCTAAACGGGAAACTGGAGTTGTACCGAGTCCTTAAGGATAACCTCTTCTCCCGATCCTTATTCCAGTATCCTTCCCGAATTTCCTGTCATTATGAGTTTTTTTTTTTAGTAATGAACTTTTGTAATAGGTCAGAAAAATTATTGTTCCTCAATATTTGAGGGATTACGTTCCAAGATACGTAGAACCCCAATAAAGATTAAAACAAAATCCGTTTGTTCACTGTCCGCCGTCCGTGGCTTTTCTCCGAAACTACTGGACCATTTTTTTTTTTTTTTTTTTTAATTCGGCACAAAAATACTAGTCCATTTAACGATGATTCTAACACCTAGGCGTTGATTTATTTGAATAACAAATCTAAGGAAAAGAATAGGAAATATAATAGAAGTCTAGAGTATAAACTCTTTCAATAATGAACCTTTACTCGACAAAAAAAAAAGATCTGGTGCGGGCAACACACGACTTTCACTTACCTCGACTGTTAAAATCAATTTAAAAACTAATTAATATACGAGGCATGTTTTTTAAGTAAGTGCCGTTTTGGAATTGAAGACGTGCAAAGAAATCGCAATAATTTTATTTTTACATTAAAGTCTGCATCTTAATCTACTTTTCTACATAATTTCCATGAATTTTGAGGCACTTGTCATAACGCGGCACCAATTTTTGAATAACCTCCTCAAAAAATTCTGCCGCCTGACTTGTTAACCACTGCATCACAAATGTTTTGACTTCGTTATCGATTTAGAAAGAAAGAAAAATAAATTTTATTCTGGGACTTCTGTCCCCTAAGAATAACAAAAAAAGTACAAGAGTGAGTATTATGTCTGGCTTAAAAATAAAAACATTACAAAAACGAACTTAAGGTTATACTTATATTATATATAAACACAGTAAATACTGTTGCTTGAACGACATATGACTACTACTTGCTTTATTTATAGTGTAGTAAATACAAGGACAATAGAACATTCATTTATGACTATATAATACTGAAAGCATGTGTATACAGAGATACTATGATTGAACCTCACACTAATATCGTAAAATCGTAGAAAAAAAAAAAGTTTTTGTTAACTTGAAATATGACTATTATTCTTAATTTTTTATACAATTATTCGGAAGACTGATTACTGAGGAGATGATGGAATAATTTGTTTTTAAACGAGGTTAAGGAAGAAGCTTTGCGTATAGAGGTAGGTATGGAATTCCAAAGAGAGGTGGCACGCAAACTAAAAGATTTTTTGAAGAATGATGTTCGATGAGAGGGCAGATAGAGGTTAGTGGGTTGGGATCTTGTGTTAAACGAATGTACTGATGAGCAAGGGATGAGTAGGTCAAGAATGTGGGATGGACTTTGGGTTTTAAAAGTGCGGAATAGGAATACTCCCAGGAAATACTGTCGGCGAGAAACTGGATTGAGCCACTTCAACTCGGCATACTTGTCGGCGACGCTGGTGCGTCTGGGGACTCCGAAGATGAATCTAATAAAACATTTCATTAGCCTTTCCAATCTCATCTCAAGTCCACCAGACAATCCACCAAAAACTAGGCAGCCATAGTCAAAGTGGGGGAAGACGAGAGAAGAAACAAGGAGCCGACGAACTTTAAACGGTAGTGCATCACGCAATCTTGAGAAGAGTTTAAGAGAAGCGATTGAATTGCGAATTATATTGGAAACATGGTTAGTCCATGAAAGGTTTTGGTCGAAGACGACACCAAGATTTCTAACGGTATTATGGAAATGGATAGGTAGTCCGTTAAGGTTCAGTAAGAGATAATAAGGGAGGGTATTAACGAGATGTTTAGAACATGTCTCCGGTACCGAGATGAGAACTCGTAATGTTTTGGTTTTCAAGGTATTGGTCATCTGTGGTAGCTAGGCAACCCGCACATTCAAAGCCACGAGCGTTAACCCACTCAGCCACCAATTTTAAATTATTACTTTTCCAGCGGTATATTATACATCTATTATACTGTTTTTATGTTTTAAAAAAGTAATAAATTTTATTTTATACTCCCATTAAATCATCCTAGAGCCACATGCCAGGTTTGAACCCGCAACCTTGTTCTACTTGTTTGTGGAGCTACAGTTTTTGTCTTAAACGAGTCTTTACATGATATGTAATATGGTAAAATAATAATTATAAGGACGTATCAAGAAGAAAAGTGACAGAAAAGACAATAAACCGACTTCGATCTGAGAAGTGACTGAGGGGAAGAGAAGGCGGCTAAGAGGCTCGACTAACCCGAGATTTTCCGACCTTTTCATCCCCTAACACAAATTTTCCGCCAACTTCTCTATTCTATATCCGAGAAATAAGGAAAAACCAGCCGTGAAATTCATTCATAAAAACCTTCCAAGATGTCTAAACTCGACTTCCTTCCCTTTCTTTATCTGTAAAGTATTTTTCAATACAAATATTATATAATATATTCGGGGAAAATAAAATTATTCGGAAATCGGGACCGTCGGTTAAGATGTATTATTAATTTTATTTCAAATTACATGTATTTAAAATATACAGTAAGGGAAAGTACCGCGATCGTGAAAATTCCAGAGTCACCTGTAGCATAGTGGCTAAACATAGCAACCTTCTATGCCCCCTATATAGAAAAATTTACAGTGAAGAGAGGAAGTCCGATTTATCTGGCCTTATTTGATACATAATTAATCAGGGAAGTGACTATAAAAGTTAATATAAATAAAAGCAAATAACATCAAATAAGTTTACATCTCGATAGACGAACTTTAGAACTCCATACCCTCCCTCATTGGCTTACACAGCCAAACTAGGACCATTCTAATTGGCTCATTCTTTCGCTCATCGACCAATAGGAAGAGCACTCTCAGTGACAGTGACCCGTTTAGACGAGATGGAACAGATCACACTACACTAGCAAAGTAGAAGGGAAAGCAGATCGAATCCTCTCTCTCATGTCGACTACTGTCTTCGGGACATATTTAGGAGATCACTTTCTAGTCTTCTTTAAAGGACACATAAGAAAAAAAATCTGTAGAGTTCTTATAAATCTGTAGATAAAACATAACGTAGTTAACACGACAATAAAAAAAAAAAATCATTGAAATCCGTTAAGAATTAGCGGAGATATTGCGTTTTGAACATAAAATCATCAAAATCAAATAATTTTTACTTTCACTTACATATATGAAATATAGGTATAAAAATAAAAATATCTAAGACAATTGGAGATTTCAACGAAAATACACGTTTTAGGATCCCCTACGTCCAAATGGCCAAGTCCCGAAAAAAGGTCTGTGTGTGTAACTCCCGCGCGTAAACCAAAATTCAAATGAAACTGAAATTTCATATTTAAGACAACTATACGCCCGACATGTTACAGCAACTTTTTCATTAAAATCAGGTAACCAGAAGGGCCACTTTATACCATGCATTTTACACCTTTTTACGATTTTCTCAAAAACGGCTCTAACGATTTTGATTAAACTCACTATATCCATGTAAAATTCAATGGGTTTTAATATCATGTTGGTTTTATTCTGATTGAAATCGTCTGAAAGGTCTTAAATGCCGATATTTTAAAGTGGTCTTGTAAGCTGACTTTTATAAACTGCACGTTTTGATTTTAATTTATCCATCGTCGCCAATAGTAATAATAATAATAGGCTAACCAAACCCGAAGGTTCGATGCCGATACAACCAAACTGCCCCTGCACAGACTCGTCCAATGTACTCCGGTCAAGCCAAAACCCCCGAGATCAGCCTTAACGCAAACCTCCCATCGACGCTTCGGCCTACCTTTCAGACGTCTTAGACGTCAGACCCAAAAACGTTTCTCGCCCATTTGAGTATCCGCGATGCTATCGACTCAATTATATTCAGAGTCAACAAGCTCCGCAATTCCGCGTTGTGCAACCTTCTAAACTCCCCAGTGGCCAAAATTTTACGTAGTACCTTATTTTCGAAAACCTTCAGCCGTTGTTCATCCTTCAATGTAAGCGGCCACGTTTCACATTCGTAAAGAACCGTCGGAAGAATTATAGTTTTATAAATTCTAACCTTTAAGTTTTTAGACAGAAGCCGCGAGCTAAGTAACTTAGCAATTGAATAATAACACGCATTTCCCACCTTTAACCGGGACTTTATTTCTTCCTGGATTTCATTTTTTCTTGTTATCATTGAACCTAAATACTTGAATTTCTCTACGTGTTCAAAAATATGCCCTGATGTATTAATATCACCAAGATCGCCACCGTTTCTGCTACTAATCATATATTTCGTCTTATCGGTATTTACTTCGAGACCTATTTCTTTAACAGTTTTCATTAACACAGGTGTATTTAGCGCCGCCAATGTTATATTTTTTTAATGTTATTCAATAATTATAAACTTAGCAAACTTACTTAATCACTATTTATTATTCTGACAATTATAACAGCTGTTTTTATTTAAACATCTGTTGTATTTAATATATAAAAATATTCAAGGATATAAAATTATTCGGAAATCGAGATGTTCGGTTAGGGGGTAAGAGTGCATTTTTAACTAAACTGTATTTAAAATACATAGTAAGGTAAAGTAAAATTCCAGGGTCACCTGAAGCATAGTGGCTTACATAACCACTTTCTTTTCCCAAGATCACATGTTCAAACCCTCAGCTGGCCCTTTTTAAGCACAATACAAATCTTTAACAATAATAAACACACAATGAAAATCGGGATCACTTGTAGCTTAATGGTTAGCATAACAGCCTCCTATGTCAAAGGTCAGGGTTCAAACCCGCAGGTGGTCCTAGGATTTTTTAATGGGAGTAAAAAATCCTTAGTTATACCGTCCTTCGGAGGGGATGTAAAAAGGTGGTCCCGAGCCTGTGCGATGTCAGGTACTCGTTAAAGATCCCTATCCTAATAAAACCTGGATAGGCAAGATTTAGGACTCCCACTGTAGCATCGTCCATTAACCACAGTAGCATAAAGTTACGTTAAATAAACAAATAACCTTATATATTTGACTTATATCTAAGTATTTATAAATATAAGATGAACGTCTGATGATCGACAGGGGTTACTATTATTGATGTGGCAGTGGCCTTGTGATAAAATGGAAAGTCGCACATATTATTTCAACAGAGTCAGTTAATATTATTTTAATGCCCGGATGGCAATTATTTTTAATTACATCATTATCCGACGATATTACTTAAATGAAGATATTATTTTCATTTCCATTTAACTATCATACGTTTGCCCTAGAATAATGACGAAGGTGCAGTTGAATAGTCGTTCGTTACTGATGCACAATATTTAACTTTGGGTTGTAAAGTAAGTTTTTACTGTAGATTTCAATACAAATTTCAGATTCCTAAAAATATTTCAAAAAAAGTTTATGTCCCGTGTCCTGAAGTTAGGGTTGTCTGTGACTAATGCTTGATTTTTTTTATTATCAACAATTGAGACGTTGAATTCCGGAAGGTACTAAAGGGCATTTTTTTCAAAGTTGATATTTTCACATATTTGTATTCTAATGGTTTAGTTTTATCTAAATCCGTCATCAAATTTTTTCTTAAAAACATAAAAACCGTTTAAAAAATGAATTTCATTCGAAAAGGTACTAAATCCACATTTTATTTCCTTCCAAAAGGTACTTACTATATCCATGTTTCGTTCCAAAAGGTACTATATCCTATGTAAACAGATATAACCTTTCCTTTCATTTCCTTCCAAAAGGTACTATATTTCCTACTATATGGCAGAAGCACCTAACCGCGTAATATATCACCATTAATTTATTGTTTTCATCATTTTATGCATTTTTATTGGTTCATTAAGCAGGTCTTGAATCGAGGCTATTATTTTGACCAATGGTTTTAACCTAATAATCAGTTTTTAGGCTATTTGAAACAACTTAGTTACGTCGCTTTGGTTCTTTTAGGTTGTCAATTAAATTAAATTTTTTGATACTATTTCTTCTTGCATCAAGATAAATTTGGTTTAAAATTTTTCAGAAACTCACATTTTAATACAATAATGGTATTTGATGCTATAATAAAAGTTGGAATTAGCATTCCATAAACTCGCTAAATTTGTGAGGAAAATCCGTGCCTGATCTAACTTAGTAGTCCATTTTTTTATGTAAAATAAAAGCTCAAAAGTTATCATTTATCAGTATCTATGGTTAAATATTGTTTACACGTCGTTAATAATATAGTTAAATTTGCTAAATTTACACAAATAGTAAATACAAGTTCAAAACAAACTTCATAATTACATACTTTCTTATTATAGTGCCATAAATAGATAAATTGTCGTTTGAATATTCAATTTCTTTATGAATAATAGATAATCAATGTAATTAACCAACAAAGAAAGATATTTCTCAGAGGGAGAATAAGGAAATATACATAACTTAGTAACTAACAATATAAAGACGTTAGTTATCACTAATGTTGTATCAGGAAGGTTATAGTGACTGTTACCACCTTATCTCGCGTTATATTCTTCCAAAAAGTACTATATCCCTTTTAATTCTTTCCAAAAAGTACTATATCCCTTTTAATTCTTTTCAAAAAGTACTATATCCATGTTTCGTTCCAATATCCATATTATATTGTTTAAAATCGTCGGAAAAGTGCAATAATTTGGAAAAAGGAGTTGGCAACTCACTTAAAAATCAACTTTAGATTTTAATAAAAAATAATCACGTAATAATAAATAAATGACAGATTTTTGCGTTTCCTGTAAAATTTTCTGAAGTGGATATTGTACCTTTTGGAAATCAACGTCTCAATTGATGAATGACCCGAGCGCCTTGCGTTTCCAAATCAAAATTTCCTGTTCTGAACCGAGCAAACCATTTACGGGCGAAATGGAGGAAATCAAAAATTATTTAGTGAATTTTTTCTTTTCCATTTTGAGCAAGCAAATTACCACTTAAAGATAAGGAATCTGGGTTGAACCGAAAGCACCTTAACTAATCCTTTTTTAGAATACGTGAACACTATAGACCTAGTAAGTATGATTTTATAAACACACAGAGGATTAAATTAAAATATTGAAAAACGCAACGAAATTATTTTGCAAGCCAATATATGCTGCTGTTGCTAATCGGACGATGCTATAGTGGGAGTCCTAAATTTTGCCTATCCAGGTTTTATTAGGATAGGGATCTTTAACGAGTACCTGACATCACACAGGCTCGGGTCCACCAAATTACGTCCCATACGTTTTTTCCTCGCTTAAAAAAAATTCGAGGCTCACCTAGCGGGCTATAACCCACGACCTTGAGCATTGAAGGCTGTCATTCTAGCCGATTCACCACAGGTGACCTATAATTAAGATTCTAACTCAGTTCTCAAAATTGCATTCTTGAAATTACAACATCTAGCTGAAAGGTTTGCAAACAAAACCGCAAACCAAATGCCAAGTTTGCAATAATGATGGGAATATTTGTTGAGATAACTAAGTCCGGAGAATATCGAATTGCAATTCTTTTACAATCGGCTCCGGTTCTGTTTCAGAGTTTTACATTCAGCCACTTCCTTTCTTAGGATCGATAATTAAGAATTTTTTAATTTTTGTTATAGACATATAATATACTGTTGGAAAGCTAAAGATATTAGAAAAATCTTATCTTTTTTTATTTATTAATAGTAATTTACAACTGTACTAAAGAATACAATAAGTAAATGTGTAGTATGAAAATAAAAAGTCATGAAAATGTCTTGAGAAAGAACTACCCAGTGGTAGCACTTTACTAACTATTTTAAGACAGTAGGTCCTGAGGCCACGTTCTTTTCAGTCGCCTTGGAGGGTTATCAGGGATATCTAAGGAAGATAAATTACGGACTAGTGGGTTTAGGGAGTTTAGAATGAAAAGAGGAGTATCTATCACGGGCTATGTCTGCAACAAATGGGATGTTTAGGTCATTATGGAGGAGTTGATTTGTGACAAAATAAGGAGCATTCAGGATTTTGCGAAGGATTTTGGATTGTCTGGACTGGATGCGGTAGGAATTAGATGGTTTCGTAGATCCCTAAAGCTCGATTCCATATGTCCAAATAGGTCTGATATTTGTGATGTAGATGAGTCTTTTGTAATATACCGGAAGTTTTGAACTTGTCGTTTCAGTCTTGTGTGAGGATAAAATATTATCTTATACCCGGAATTTTAAAAGTTAATGGAGAGCGATGAAAAGCCGATATATCTTACTGATTGTTGTAGAAAAAAATACAATAGATTGTTTAATAAAACACATGTTTCTATCGAAACTTTATGTGAATAATTCTTTTATCTTTTACAAATTTGGCTATACATTTTCAACTTTACCACACACACTCACACACACATTAATATGGAATTTTTCATCTTACTAGTCATTCAAAGATAAATAATATACAAAATTAATAGCCAATTTTTTTTTTTAAAAAGCAAACAAAAAACAATAAAGAAAATCATCATAAACAAAAATAATAATAAGCGAAACTATATCACATCACTTAATTGGTCTGTGGGTCATCACTATTTAAGGGGTCTAGAGTTGTGCAACACTGACACTAAAAAGATGTAAATTGTATTTAGTTTTTGTAGGCAGTTGATTTGGAGTATATTTTCAATGTTGATCACTATGTTCGGATAATAACGGTCTTAAATATTTTTCTCTGTCTTCAATGAGTTTTTCACATTGGAGAAGAATATGGAATAGGCTATTCGTAATAAATTGGTTACAAAAAAGGCAGTTTTCTTGTTTTCTGTTTTACATAAAGGTTGATTAATTTAGGGTTTGAAACCCTCAACTGGATCACCAATCTTATTTTATTTAGGGTGGTTCTATATGTCAAATAGGTCTCTGGGCTATTAATATTAAAACTCTATACATGGGGTTGTAACTAGAGATCACGGATCGATAAATATCTGTAGAGATGATTTTTCAACTTTTCTAATGTTCCATCTTTATGCTTTAACAATCCAGCTGGGTTTATATTGTCAAATTCCTCCCTACAACCATAATGAGCAGCCATTTCTCTCACTTGTGTGACCCAATTAAAGTTTATATCAGGATTCTTCGTATCTAGTGAGATTAGTCTATTAAAGCAAAATCGTGGCAATCTCTCTTCAGACCAAAGTGACAATTTGCACCAGTAGTTCATGACCTTCTTCATAATTTTGATGCTCAAGGAGCTTCGCTCAGTTTCGAGACGTACTATGTAGTTAGCAGTGCTCCTCGGTCATCCTAAAAGCTGTTTCATAAATCTTGGTTACACCGCTTCAATTGCTTCAAGATATCTTAAGCTTCATATTTCGTAAGCATACATAACTGTTGAAGGCACCATGGAATCAAAAATAACCATTTTCGTGTCCCAAGAATCACTTTTACCCCTTCGTAAAATCTCCAATACTCTTGCTGTAGCAACTGAAGATTTTTTAATGAAATACTGGAATGCTTTACCAAATCTTTCTGGGGATCTTCATTTCTAAATGTATTTAAAAATTCTTTTTTTTTATTATATTTTATTGAAATTTACAACTGTATAGGAATACACCAAGTAAATATGCTGATTGAAGATAGTGTACATGAAAAACCTGAAGAGAAACTGCTCATTGGCAACACTCTAGTAATCAATCTAAACAAGAAGGTCTCGTCTTTCCAGACGACTCGGAGGGTTGTCGGGAAATGAAGAGGAAGCAAGGATTGAAACTAGTGGGTTAGAGGAGTTTGTCATAGAAGGATTGATACCTGGTTCGGGCCAAATCAGCTAGAAAGGGAATATTAAGGTCTTTATGGATAAGCTTATTCGTGACAAAATAAGGAGCGTTTAGGATTTTGGATTGTACGGATTAGATACGAGAAGCTCAACTCAAGCTCAACTCCGTAAGTCCAGATAGGTCTTATAATGGTGATGTAGATGAGTCTTTTGTAGTGAAGTGAAAGTTTAGAGCGTTTGTCTAGTAAGTGTTGAAGTAACCGAAAGCGGCGAGCAGTTTCTTGTTTCAGACTAGTGTGCGGGTTCCATGTTAAACGTTTGTCAAGTAGAAGTCCTAGGTAGCGGATCTGTTCAACTGGAACGGAATGTTATTAAAGGATACTGTAGGGCAGGATGTCATAGGTTTACGACGTAGGGTGAAGGTAATTAGGTAGAATTTGTTGGAATTTATTTTAATTCTCCAATTCTGACACCATACCTCAAGGTCTCTGATGTGGGATTGGAGATTTTAAGAGGCAACAGTGGGATCATTATTGACTGATAATACACAAGTGTCATCTGCATAAGTAGAAAGGAAAGTATTAGGATGTGATGGGATATCAGCTGTATAAACTGTATAAAGAATGGGTCCTAGGACACTGCCTTGAGGAACACCAGCAGACTGGGTAAAAATGGATTGTTATTGATTCTGAAGGATCTGTCAGAAAGGTAGGACTGGATAATGAGGAAGTACGTAGGAGGCAAGAATTTACGGAGTTTGTAAAGCAGTCCCGGGTTAAAAATTCTTAAATTAATTTTAACAACGGAGATCAGTGATATTCGTGTGTTGCGCGCACCAGATTTTTAATAATATTTATGGAATATATTATCAATTTAAATAAAATGATTTGTATTACGGCCACTTTTATTTAATTATTGTAATATCTAGATTATTATTTTATCCTAGTAAGGAGGTTCGATATATTAATTATATGGATGACGGTATACGATGTAATATTTCTTAAGAGATGATGGGAGGCCATAGACAAAGATATTGATGACGAAACATTTCTCTGAGAGGAGTCAGGGAAGGAGTTGCTATAGTTAGCTATTGCTGTCCCTTCACAGCTGACTCCTTCGGGAACGATACTCTGCCATCGTGATATCTATGATCTCAACGGCTCTTCTTCAATAACAATCTATAATTACTTCTCCTCTTCCAACTTCAACATAATTTTTAAGTGAAAACTTCTTTATCCGATTTTTGGCAGGGATAAAGCTTTGATTTCGTAACCATGGTGACGTTACCAACATGATCTAGACTGGCGCATGCGCAGCGATCTGTTCATTTTTTAAAAGTGTATTATAAATATCTTAATTTTTCATTAAATTATATATAAGAAATAAAGGCGGAAGATCTCCTCCTTTGAGTCAAAAATCCTGTTGTATTTGCAAATTTCGATTCAAAGGTAAAAAATATTTTTTTTTATATTTAAACATATTTATTGATATTTACAACTGTATTATTATATACAACATGTAAATGTGATGGACATAGTAAACTGATATGAAATACATGAAGAGATGCCACCCATTGGCAGCACTCTAAAAATATTTTAAACCAGAAGGTTTCGGGGCCATCTTCTTTTCAGACGCCTATGAGGATTATCAGGAATCGAAGAGGATGATAGAATAGAAACTAGTGGATTAGAGTGGAAATGAAGTTTTTCATGGAATGATTGATATCTGCTGACACAAATAGCAGCTCCATGAAAAAAAAGTGTGCTGTGTGTACCGCGAACTCATGATGATATATCTCTACAGGGTAATGATGTTTTACAATTAAATGAAACAATAAAAACTTGCATTCTCAACATAATCTACTTTTATAAACGTAATCTTCTTTCCACTGAACATCTCAATATTTTAGTGATATTGATATATCAGGGCATACTTTTGAGCAAGTAGAGAAATTCAAGTATTTAGATTCAATGATAACAAGAAAAAATTAAATCCAGGAAGAAATAAAGCCCCGGTTAAAGGTGGGAAATGCGTGTTATAATTCAGAAGCTAAGTTACTTAGTTCGCGGCTTCTATCTAAAAACTTAAAAGTTAGAATTTATAAAACTATTATTCTGCCGACGGTTCTTTGCGGATGTGAAACCTGGCCGCTTACTTTGAAGGATGAACAACGGCTTAAGGTTTTCAAGATTAAGGTACTTCGTAAAATATTTGGTCCGAAGAGAGATGAGGCCACTGGGGAGTATAGAGGTTGCACAACGCGGAATTGCGGAGCTTGTACCCTGTGAATATAATTGATTTGATAGCATCGCGGAGACTCAAATGGGCGAGTAAAGTTGTTGGGCTCGGTGAGGAGAGGATTCCGAGAAAGTTGGTATTCGCTGATCCGACTGGTAGGCGTCCGAAAGGTAGATTGCGTTAAGGCTGATCTCGGGGGCTTGGGCTTGACCGATGAACATTGGGCGAGTCTGTGTTGGCGGAATTTGGTGGTATCGGCATTGAACCTCCGGGCTCGGTAAGCTTGTTATTATTAATCTTCTTTCCTACGAAATCCTAGCGCAATTCGCGAATTAAAAAAAAAGAAAAAAGTTTTTACTTCTATTGGCAGTCCCTAAGAATGCCTGAATTCTCCCCCCCCCCTTTTTATAACTACATTCTGCTCTTGCATTGTTTATTTATTTAAAGCCAATTTTTGCCACCAAGATTCGAACTGGTCATTACTTTTTCACTTCTATCGGCAGTCCTTAAAATTTAAATTAAGAAGAGAAGGACCTCTTTCTGATAACCTAGCTGAGGTTTCCCCTGAGATGACCCAGGTAGAGCAAATGGCCCGATGATGGATGAGGTCTAGAAAGAACTTCTTGCAGTTTGTACTTTCTCTCGGCTACGTGACTCCTCCATCTTGCAACCACTGCCATCACAATTGCATACACTCCACTTCGTGACAATCTAAAAACCTTTGCCTTTTCCTTTATTATCTTCAATAAGATACTTTTGTAATCGACCCAAAAAATTTTTTGATGAAAAAGTAGTTGTAACATCTCCGGCGTATAACTGTCTTGAATATGAAAGTTCAATTTCGTACGATTTTTCGTTTTTGAGCTTGACTTATTATGTCATTTATCATGTAATTATGTCAGAAAATAGTGATATCTCGTTTTACGCAAACTTTTATTTGTTTGCAATACCTCTATACTAGCTGATGCCCGCGACTTCGTCTGCGTCAATTTCTGTTATGATCGCTATTAAGAAGTTTTTAAAAGAATATATTGGGTTGCCCGGAAAGTTCTTTGAGAAATTTGGACAAAAATTAAAATTGATGAACAGCTTACATTTTTTATTTATTTAATCTACAAAATAGTTACCACCGTTAGCGATTACCCTTCCCCAACGGTTTGGAAGGTCCATTATCCCTTTTTTCCAAAACTCCTACTTTAGATGATCAAAAACGGTCGATTTTCAGGCTCTTAACTCCGCAGCTATCTCACGAACAGTAATTCGTGGATTGTTGGTGATGACCGTCAAAATATCCTCGATGTCAAGAGTTGAACTCCGGCCCGGGTCTGGTCTTCCAAATTGAAATCTCCTTATTTAAACCGCAAAAACCACTTCTGAACCCTACCATCAGCAATTGAATCTCTGCTATACTCGGCACGAATCTTGGAGTTTAGGATAATTACCTTTTTTTAAAAAAAGAGCAGCATAATATGCCGAAAATGAACTGAATCGTCATTCATGTTGGTTTGCAATAAACTACACTACTGAGCCTTAATAAAGACGAATTCAGTGTGAAAACGTAGTTAATTCCATGAGGATTAAGGGATTATAAATAAAAATTAGCTTTGTGATTCAATTTTAGTGCACAAAATAAAAGGTAAATTTTATTTTAAAAATCTCTACTAACTTTTCGGACAACCCAATACTTTAAAGTACTTCTGCATAAATGATATTTTTTACTGTTTTTTTCTTGTGGCAGGTAAGCCTTTTTTTCTTTAATTGATTTTAACAACGCAGGTTAGTGAAAGTCGTGTGTTGGCCGCACCAGATTTTTTGCTTTTGCATGGCAGATGCTTTTCATAAAACCTACAAATAATGTTTGTAAAATGGGTTGCATTTTTCGTAGCTAGCCCACGGACTATTATTTTTTGGGGGAGGGGGGAGGTGGAATACGACTTAGGAGTGTGTGGCTGGATAGATACGAATGTTGTTAGAGATGAATAGGGATCGTATCAAGCCATATCCCTTTGCGATTCGACGCGCCACAATTCGCTCTCCACGTCTCTTGTTCGCGCCAAGCTAACATGGTAGCTATCGAGGCACTCAACATCTCTAGATCAACATGTCTACTTGAAGAATATACGAGTTTTATTGGATATACATTTCAGTATTATATCTTGAATCTTACCCTTATTAAAAAATTAATCAAATTAAAATTAATCAGTTAGTTTTATCTTCTTTTCATCACTCTCTATTTACTTGTGTATTAGATAATATTTTTTCTAAAATCTTTAGCTTTCCAACGGTATATTACACATGTATATTACTGTCCTTATGTTCCAAAAAAGAAAAATTGAATTAAAAAAATATGTTTTCAGTAGTTTTCTCCTTTAGTTGCTTTTCAAAGTTCCTCAACATGCATATTTATCTGTTATTTATCATTGCTAACTAGATTATATGGTTGTTTTTCTAAAATATACAAAATTAAAGGTACTTTAGAAGAAGAAAATTTAAAATATCGGCATTTAAGCCCTGTCAGACTATTTTTATCAGAATAAAACCTACATTATATTAAAGCCCATTAAATTTTACATCGATATAGCGAGCTTAATCAAAATCGTCTGAACCGTTTTCGGGAAAATAGAAAAAAGGTGCAAAATGCATGTTATAAAGTGCCTCTTCTGGTAAGCTCATTTTGATGAAAAAGGTTTTGTAACGTCTCGGGCGTATATTTGTCTTAAATATGAATATGGTGTGTGTGTGTGTGGTGTGTGTGTGTGTGTGTGGTGACTCCCGGGCGGAAACGGTAAGTCCTATGAAACTGAAATTTCATATTTAAGACAAATATACAAAGTTATAAATTTGAAAGATATATAACAAAACTTTTCCCAACAGATTACAATTCCTTACTATAACTTATTCAGATCCAATTTGAAGCTTAATATAGAAGACTTTCCCTTTAAATGATGTCTATTTGGAGCAACCTTTAACAATGCAGTATAGTTGTCAATGTGGTTGAAAGAAGTTGAAATAATGATTTATATTGTGGTCGCGTAGTGGTTTCACTGAGCTTGGAGAGGTTAGGAGTCATGAAGGTACTAGCTGAGAGAGTTCGACTGTCTTGTCCTTTGTAGTTCACCTCGAGTTGGGCTGGTTCAAACCTACCTCTTCTGCGGTTTGGCTCGTTCATCCACGTCTTTATATATCGTCTTAGGAGAAAGTATTTCACATCCAATCTTTTCTAATAAAGTAAGTAGATCTGAAAACCATAGGTAGAAAAAAATCTGGAGTCATTTGTTTAAAAATATTTTAATTTTGCCGACGCACAGTGGGCAATATGACCGATTTAGGTGCACAAAATTCTGAAACTTGTCTATATTTAACCTTTAGGGTCCCAGATTACGGAAACAAATTATAAGAAAAAATTATGAAAACTAATAAATTTTTTGACACGATTGGCGTGCGCTCAGTAGTCAAAAATCAAATTTATCGGCTTAAATCTAAAACTTCCCTATATTTCACGTTTGAAGTCCCAGACTACGGGAAAAATAATACAAACAATCTAATTATGGCTCGGAGTTGCTAATAGATGTATTTTATTATCATTTAGGAAATTCTTGAAATTAAAGATTGTAAAACTTTTGATATGGAGTGTTGTTTTTGAAAAAAATTATGTATCACCCAAAACGCAATAAATCGCAAAAATTCTTTGTAATATCTAAAGACTAGAAGGATTGATGAAACAAATCGATGGGGTAACTTGGGAGTTCTATAGTTTTTCGTTATTGAATAAGGGGATACATTTATAAATTGCTAAATTAACTCTACAGGTGAGATTGCAATGTATATTCAATAACGAGTTTGGAAATATAATGTCTTACCTGTCTCAGTAATGTCCATTGTTAAATAAAAGCAAAAATACTTTGCCCTAAATACACCTTGAACACAATAAATGACCATCGAATGAAGATAATCCCACTGCCGGTTATTAGGCAGTTGTGTGAACAGGAATGATTCATTCATTTACTATTTATTTGTAAACACGGTATGGCGGGAAATATTAGTATTGAGGGTCTTGCCAACTAATAATAAAAAGGTTAAGCACTAGAAAATTCAAACTTTTGTCCACCTAAATTGGTGACATAGCCCACTGTGCGACGTTTCGGTTGAAACATGTGAGCCATCATAGGGCTGCGAACTTCATAAAACAAAAAAGATACATATCAATAAAATGTGACAATGAAAACTGAATGTAAAAATGAAGTAATTGACAAAGTAAAAATATACAATGATAATATTAAAAATACAATTAATAATAATATCATAAATTCTACAATGATGATAAGATGATATAGAATAAATGTATTTTGTAAATTTGAAGAAATTATCTTGTTAACCTTGATAAAAAACTGGTAAAGATATAGTTTGAGCGAATTCGATATTAATATGAAGGAATGGAGGGCAAATATATTGTTTTAATATAGTAAGGGAAAGTATTTAGATCGTGAAAATTTTCGAATTCCAGTTTCCAACGGAAATACACGTTTTAGGGTCCCCTGAGTCCAAATAACCAAGTCCCGCAAACAGGTCTCTGTGTGTGTGTGTGTGTGTGTGTGTGTGTGGTAACTCCCGGGCGGAAACGAAAAGTTCTATAAAGCTGAAATTTCTTATTTAAGACAACTATACGCCTGAGATAATACAAAAACTTTTTGATCAAAATCGACTTACCAGAAGAGCCAGTTTATACAATGCATATAGCACCTTTTTATGATTTTCTCAATAACGATTCCAACGATTTTGATTAAACTCGCTATATCGATGTAAAATATAGTGGACTTTAATATCATGTAGGTTTTATTCTGATTAAAATGGTCTGACAGGGCTTAAATGCCGATATTTTAACTTTTCTTCCTCTAAAGTACCTTCAATTTTGTACATTCCATAAGATTAACCATATCATCTTAATGACATTAATGAAGGACGGCTAAATGCATAAATTGAATGAATTGGATACCCAACTAAAGCAAAAAACTGAAATAATATTTTTTTAAATACAATTTTCTGTTATTGAACATAAGAACAATAATATACATGTGTAATATACTTTTGGAAAGCTAAAGATTTTAGAAAAAAATATCTAATACACAAGCTTGTAAAAGTTAATAAAGAGTGATTAAAAAGCCGATAAAACTAACTGATTATTTTAGATGATAATATCCTATTCCTATCCAACTAAAGGAGAAAACTGCAAACACATTTTTTAAATGAAATTTTTTGGTTTAAGACATAAGACTAGTAATATACATGTATGATACACCGTTGGAAAGCTAAAGATTTTAGAAAAAAATATCTAATACACAAGCTTGTAAAAGTTAATAAAGAGTGATTAAAAAACCGATAAAACTAACTGATTATTTTAGATGATAATATCCTATTCCTATCCAACTAAAGGAGAAAACTGCAAACACATTTTTTTAAATGAATTTTTTTGGTTTAAGACATAAGACTAGTAATATACATGTATGATACACCGTTGGAAAGCTAAAGATTTTAGAAAAAAATATCTAATACACAAGCTTGTAAAAGTTAATAAAGAGTGATTAAAAAACCGATAAAACTAACTGATTATTTTAGATGATAATATCCTATTCCTATCCAACTAAAGGAGAAAACTGCAAACACATTTTTTAAATGAAATTTTTTGGTTTAAGACATAAGACTAGTAATATACATGTATGATACACCGTTGGAAAGCTAAAGATTTTAGAAAAAAATATCTAATACACAAGCTTGTAAAAGTTAATAAAGAGTGATTAAAAAACCGATAAAACTAACTGATTATTTTAGATGATAATATCCTATTCCTATCCAACTAAAGGAGAAAACTGCAAAAACATTTTTTAAATGAAATTTTTTGGTTTAAGACATAAGACTAGTAATATACATGTATGATACACCGTTGGAAAGCTAAAGATTTTAGAAAAAAATATCTAATACACAAGCTTGTAAAAGTTAATAAAGAGTGATTAAAAAACCGATAAAACTAACTGATTATTTTAGATGATAATATCCTATTCCTATCCAACTAAAGGAGAAAACTGCAAACACATTTTTTAAATGAAATTTTTTGGTTTAAGACATAAGACTAGTAGTATACATGTATGATACACCGTTGGAAAGCTAAAGATTTTCTTATCCACAAGCTTGTATAAGTTGAAAAAAAGTGATGAAAAGCCGATAAAACTACTGATTGTTTTAAATAAAAATGTAATAGATTTTCTAATAAAACACATGTTTCTATAGAAATTCAATTTAATTAATTCTTTAATGGTTTCACTAATTTTTATTTCTTACTGTACTGGAAAATTCTTTAATTGATTTTAAAAACAGAGGTAAGTGAAAGTCGGGTGTTGTCCGCACCAGATTTTTGTGTTTGTGAACATAAGAACATTGATAGAGATGTATAATATACCGTTGGAAAGCTAAAGATTTCAGAAAAATATTATGTTGCACAAAAAATTTGATAGAGGGGGATTATAAGCCGATGAAACTAACTGAATGTGGTAGATAAAAATATAATAGATTTATTAAAAAAAAAAATGTTTCTATTTAAATTCAATTTAATTAATTCGTTAACAATTTATTTTAGTTTGTTTATTTATTTAACGTCTCTTTATGCTGCTGTGGCTAATCGGACGATGCTACAGTGGGAGTCCTAAATTTTGCCTATCCAGGTTTAATTAGGAGTATTAAATAGGAGTACCTGACATCGCACAGGCTCGGGACCACCTTTTAACGTCCCCTTTGAAGGACGACATAACTAAATATTTTATATTCTCATTAAAAAATCCTAGGGTGTCCTAGGGTTCGAACCCTGGACCTTTGGCATAGGAGGCTGTTATGCTAACCACCCTGCTACAGGTAACCCCAATTTATTTTTATCTCTAAATGTATTTAAGCATTTTTAAATTGATTTTAACAACGGAGGTAAGTGAAAGTCATGTGTTGGGCGCTCCAGATTTTTTTTAAATTCTAACACGATTTATTTATGTTTAGCTTGATCGCCGCCTGTCGACAATGTCAAAGAAGTTTTACTTCAACCGCTCCTAAAGGTGTACAAACCTTTTTTTTCTTTAGTTATAAAGGTCCAAGTTAGGATTTTACATAATTGTGGATATCTCGAGATTAAGGTGAGAAACCGGCCGCTTCACAACAAAAGCCTGCTCGCTCATTGCTAAATTTCACTTTTCGCCTTTTAAATACCCCCAATAATTGCGCAATCACCCGTTCAATCCCTCGACAGTCCCAAGTCCCGGAAGTTGTGTAAGATGTTGGACAATGAGGAGTATAGAAAACTCCAACAAAGGAAGAGCGGGCAGAGAATAGTCTGTGTCTCTTGTCCAGCTTCTCTTCACTATAGTCTGTAATAATATTGTACTAGGCTTCACTATAATGGACCAAACAGAAGAAATCTTCTCTCAACATATCCCCATCTTCATTAATTAGTTCGCTTTTACTTTCACTTACCTCTATGTAAAATATATTGTAAGGAGAAAAGTATTCAGTTCGAGAAAATTTTGGAATCCGAGTTCTCAGCATAAATACACGTTTTGGTGTTCCACGATTCTAAATGATTTAGTTCAAAGCTCATGATCTAAAAATTATATCCGGAATTTTAAAATGACTTTTTCTAAAAGTGCCATTAATGTGGTTTATTTGAAATAACTAGTCTTCATGGAGTTCACCTGTAGCAGGGTTGCTAGCATAACAACCTCTTATGCCCAAGGTCTGCAGTTGAAGTCTGCAGGTGGTCCTAGAGTTTTTTAATGGGAGTAAAAAATCCTAAGTTATGCCTGTCAAGTACTCGTTAAATATCCCTATCCAAATTAAAGTTAGGTAGGCAAAATTTAGGACTCCCACCGTAGCATCGTCAGATTAGCCACAACCAGTAACGTTAAATATTGGGTTGTTTCACATGAAATGTCCGTTTTTATAGTTTCTGAAATACATAAAGGATTTTGCAGGTCTCTGTTGTTTTCTTCCGAGTGTTTACATATTTAAAGTAAACACTTACTAATCCACTACCTTTGTATTATAATCATTAGCTTCCCAATCATTTACCCACTTTTTAGTATACCTCCAAATATGAACTTGGAAACACGCGATTTTCGAGTAATATTTTTGTATGAGTTTAAAATCGGCCATTCAGCAGCTGAGGCCGCTAGAAATATTTGCAAGGCGTTTGGGGAAGAGAGTGTTAATGAACGGACCATTCGCCGTTGGTTTGCTAAGTTTTCAGCTGGGGATACCGACTTGGAAAACTTGCCCCGAGGAAGACCTCCGTCCGTAATAGACAACGATCTCCTCAAATCATTAATTTTTCAAGGGTGGGGTTTATTCAGCAACACCTCAAAACCCAATAACAGGTGTTAAAATAAAAACATAAATAAGCACATTAGATACATACGAATCAGAACAACTGCAAACATAGTAATAATCATTAAAATGATAAACATAATGAAATTAACAAATAATTGGATTTCTAACGAAAGGATAATACATGTGAAATATTGGGTTGTGCCATATGAAATGTCCGTTTTCAAGGTAAAGGATTTTTATTAAAAATACGATATGAAAACAAGATAATTTTATTCCAAGTATTTACCTTCTTTTTCTACACATTTTTCCCAACGTGACACCAAATTTTTTATCCCCGAACTGAAAAAACTCTGAGCTTTGAAGTGAAACAAAATCTGAAAACACACCTTTCACTTGATCATCATTTTCAAAAAGTTTTCCTTTGACGAAGCTGTCTAAATTCCTGAACAGGTGGTAATCTGTTGGAGACCAGTCGGGAGAATATGGTGGGTGCGGAAGAACTTCGTAGCCCAGTTCTTTCAATTTTTGCACGGTATGTTTTAAAACATGGGTCTTGCTGCCGCCCAGGTTACCCATGTATCGAGCTTTTTACTTTCCCAATACACTTTAAATGTCTGGAAACGGTAAATGCACTTGCATTTAGTTGTGCTGAGAGTCCTTTAACTGTTTGGTAGGGGTTTCCTTCTACTGTATGTTTGAGGACATCGTTGTCTATTACGGACGGAGGTCTTCCTCGGGGCGAGTTTTCCAAGTCGGTATCCCCAGCTGAAAACGAATGGTCCGTTCATTAACACTCCCTTCACCAAACACCTTGCAAATATTTCTAGCGGCCCAGCTGCTGAATGGCCGAGTTTAAACTCGTACAAAAATATTACTCGAAAATCGCGTGTTTCCATGTTCATATTTGGAGGTTTACTAAAAAGTGGGTAATTCATTGGGAAGCTAATGTTTATAATACAAAGGTAGAGGATTAGTAACTGTTTACTTTGAATATATAAACATTCAGAAGAAAACAACAGAGACCTGCAAAATCCTTTATTTATTTCAGAAACTATAAACACGGACATTTCATGTGAAACAACACAATATTTCCGGAAGTAAATATAATAAAGGAAATGATTTTAAGCCAGAAAGTGGTCCTAATTTCCATGTTCCTTATTTTGTTGTTCCACTTTCATCATGAGATAGGATATAGAAGGCTGAAGCTGAAGGTATCGAAAGTGCGAAAGGAAACGTATTCTGGTCCAATATTATTCCGCACGATCCCATGTCTGCAATGTGAGTCGAGAACTCTCTAAAAAAACAATTCCCACGGACATTTTAGAATGGTTATATGTACAGTATTATTTCATTTGTTGGGCTACGTTGGAAAAAAAAAAAATGTTTGTAAGGTTGGTTCTTTGATGCACCTAGAAACCTACTCTCAGCCTCCACTGGCTCAGACCAGTGATGCGGCTGAGATAGAGGTGCTGGGATCTCTTGGATTCCGCTTTTTCCTCAACAAGTGGAGGAAAAAGCGCTTGCTGGGGTCCCTTTAGCAATTGTATATATTGTATATAGTTATGATTGTGTGTAAGATGTTTATTTATTTGCCAACTTTTTATTTATCTCAATAATAGGTTTATGTTTCGATTTGTTTTGTTTTTTATTTTATTATTATTATTTTTATTTATATATTTAACTGTATATTGATTTATGTTATATTTTATGAAATTTGACCATTATTATTATTTTCTGTATATATAGTATGAATGTGGTCTCTTATCAATATTATTATTGTTCATTTTGTAACAAATTGTAATATATCTCAATAAAAAAAAAAAAAAAAAAAAAAAGAAACCTACTACTGGACATCCTCTTGTTACACGCAAATATACAACATTTTCTTAACATTTTGTTTATTCAAGAACCTGAACATTGAAAAAAAATGCACGCAGCACATGATTTTCACCTCCATTGTTAAAATATATTGAGAATTTTTACTTTCACTTACTATATATAGTATTGCGATCGTGAAAATTTTCGAATTCCAGTTCTCAACGGAAATACACGTTTTAGGGTCCCCTGAGTCCAAATAACCAAGTCCCGCAAAAAGGTCTGTCTTTGTGTGTGTGTGTCCGAGTGTGGTAACTCCCGGGCGGAAACGAAAAGTCCTATGAAATTGAAATTTCATATTTAAGACAACTATACGCCCGATACGTTACAAAACCTTTTTCATCAAAATGAGCTTACCAGAAGAGCCACTTTATACCATGCATTTTGCACCTTTTTTCGATTTTCTCGAAAACGGTTCCGACGATTTTGATTAAACTCGCTATATCGATGTAAACATTAATGGGCTTTAATATCATGTAGTTTTCATTCTGATTAAAATAGTCTGACAGGGCTTAAATGCCGATATTTTAAATTTTCTTTAACTAAAGTACCTTTAATTTTGTTGATTCAATAAAAATAACTATATTATCTTGTGACCACAGATGAAAAACAGGTAAATATATAAATTGAATGAATTCGATACCAAACTAAAGGAAAAAAATGAAATAATAATTTTTTAATGCAATTTTTTTTTTTTAACATAAGAGCAGTAATATACATGTGTAATATACCGTTGGAAAGCTAAAGATTTTAGTAAAAAATATTATATAACACACAAGAGCTTGTAAAAGTTAATAGAGAGTGATAAAAAGCCGATAAACTAAGTGATTGTTTTAGATAATAATATCATCGATTTTTTTAATAAACACATTTTTCTATTCTAAGTCCATTTAAATAATTCTTCAATGGTTTCATCACTTTTATCTCTTACTGTTTTTGGAAATTCCTTAATCGATTCTAAAAACGGAGGTAAGTGAAAGTCGTGTGTAGCCCGCACCAGATTTTTTTTTTAATCTTTAGTTTTCCAACATATATATTACTGTTCTTATGTTCACAAACAAAAACTCGGGTTCGGACAAAACACAACTTTCACTTACTTCCGTTGTTAAAATCGATTGAAGAATTTTCAAATCAGTTATAGATCAAAATGAGTTAAACTAATAAAGAATTAATTTAATTTAACTTCTATAGAAACGCGTGTTTTATTAAATATATATTTTATTATCATCTTAAACGATCGGTTAGTTTTGTCAGATTTTCATCACTTTTTATTAACTTTTACAAGCTTGTGGATAAGATAATATTTTTTCTAAAATCTTTAGCTTTCCAACGGTATATTATACATGTATATTACTAGTCTTATGTCTTAAACAAAAAAATTTCATTTAAAAAATGTGTTTGTAGTTTTCTCCTTTAGTGGGATATTGATTCGTCCATCTTATATATTTACCTGATTCTCATCGTCGATAACAAGATTATATTTTTATTTTTTTTAGTATCTACAAAATTAAAGGTACTTAGAGGAAAAATATTCAAAATATTAGTATTTAAGCCCTGTCAGACCATTTTAATCAGAATAAAACCTACATGATATTAAAGGCTATTAAATTTTAAATCGATATAGCGAGTTTAATCAAAATCTTCTTGACCGTCTTTGAGAAAATCATAAAAAGGTGCAATACGCATGGTATAAAGTGGCTCTTCTGGTTAGCCGATTTTAATAAAAAAGTTTTTGTAACATATTGTCTGAAATATGAACAATTCCAGTTTCATAGGACTTTTCGTTTCCGCCCGGGAGTTACCACCACTTTTTGCGGGACTTGCTTATTTGGACTCAGAGGACCCTTAAACGTTATTTCCATTGAAAACTGGAATTCGAAAATTTTCACGATCGCAATACTTTCCCTTACTATTTATAGTAAGTGAATGTAAAAAAAAGTACCGTACTGAAATGAAAGTTTGCTATCCGTAGTGCTATAACTAGGGGTGGGCATAATCTTATGACGATTATCAGATCATTCGATTATTCTAATCATTCAAATTAATCTATTATCGAATTAATCGGTTTGGAGAAACGAAGGCTCATTCGAACTCAATTTTCATAACCGACCGACCTTTTTTTTTTTGCTCATCATTTAATTAAACGTATATTACATCTAAACTAAGTAATCATGTTGTCAATAACCATATTGTCTTTCGGGATATATCAGTCATTCGATTATTGAAATCATCGAAGTCCGATCATTCGGTTATGCCCACCCCTAGCTATAACCTTGCCTCCTTATCAGTATAACCTCACCCGCTGTTAGCTTTGATTACTTTAGCAATTACTCATAGATAACGAATGAGCGTCAGGTTTCGATCTGATTAATTAAGAGTGATTTTTGAAATTGGATACTCCATCTTGTGTTAGATATCCTAGAAGATAAAAACTGGTAATAAATCAAAATATTATTTCCTATCTCCGTTATAATTTGTCTGAGTTAGATGGAGGTTGGCGGAGCATCCAATTTAGGGAGGTGCTGTCCGTCCAACACTATCAATCACTTGGAAGTTCTGGGGGAAATTATACTTTGGCACGAATGGCTTTGTTTTGTGACTTGGGAAATGGACATAAGAACTGAAGTCCGTTCTACACAAAGATAGTAGAGCCTGGCAATTGTATGGTTGATAGTCACTTGTCTCACTGTACATTCCTATCAACCTATATAATTGTTCGTTTTTACTTTCACTTACTTATAAATGAAAAAACTGATGCGAGCAACACACGACTTTCACTTACCTCTGTTATTAATATCAATTTAAGAATTTTTAAACAAATTTAGAAACGAAAATAAATTGTTTAGGAATTAATTACGTTTGATTTTTATAGAAAGATGTTTTATTAAATAATATGTTATAATATTATCTACGAAATTCAGTAAGTTTTTTTTCGCCTTTTAATTACTCCATGTAAGGACTACTTGAAGCGTTCTGCGATTACAGTGCCATCCAGTGATCAAGCGGTGAAACAATTGCATTAAATTTTTTTTTTTTCAGTTTTCTCCTTTTGTTGGATATCGAATTCCTTCAACTTATATATTCACCTATCTTTTATCAATGATAATGAGATGATATGGTTATTTTTATAGAATATACAAAATTAAAGGTTCTTTAGAGGAAGAAAATTTAAAATATCTGCATTTAAGCCCCATCAGACTATTTCAATAAGAATGAAACCTAGATGATAGCCTATTAAATTTTACATCGATATAGCGAGTTTAATCAAAATCGTAGGACTTCCGGTCGGCTGATCTTAGTGAAAAAGTTGCTGTAACATCTCGGATTATATAGTAGTTTTGAATATTAAATTTCAGTTCTGTACGACTTTTCGTTTTTGCGCTAGAGTAACTACACACACACAGACCTTTCTGCGGTACTTGGTTATTTGGACTCAGGGTACCCTAAAACGTATATTTCCGTTGAAAATTGAAATTCTAAAATTTTCCCGATTTCAATACTTACCCTAACTATATATTTCATATATAGGTTAATGAAAGTAAAAATATAGTGAGGAAAAGTATTGCGTTTGTGAAAATTTTCGAATTCTTGTTTTTAACTGAAATTCACGTTTTAAAATAATATTTTTTTAATATCAATTGTTGAGTTATGATCATATTAACAATGGTAAAGATGTAGGATATAACTTTGGAAAGCTTAAGATTTTATAAAAAATATTATTTCATAAACGAAATTGTAAAAGGTAATGGAGAGTGATGAAAAGCTGATAAAACTAACTGATTGTTGTAGATAATCATATAATTTCTTTAATAACGTAGGTAAGTGAAAGTCGTGTGTTGCGCGCACCAGGTTTTTTTATTTAACGTCACTTTATGCTACTATGGCTAATCGGACGATGCTACAGTGGGAGTCCTAAATTTTGCCTATCCAGGTTTTATTAGGATATTTTATTTATTATCTTTAACGAGTACCTTACATCGCAAAGGCTCGGAACCACCTTTTAACGTCCCCTCCAAAGGACGGCATAACTAAGGATTTTTTACTACCATTAAAAAATCCTAAGACCACCTGCGGGTTTGAACCCGTGACCTTTGGCATAGGAGGCTGTTATGCTAGCCTCCCAGCTACTTTTCTTGGAGTTCATTTTAGAGGGATTATTCTAATTCTAATTTCCTCTCTCTTACTATAACCTTGAAGAAGGTTCTTGGTTCATCCGTTACAGGTTATTGTTTAAGTAAATTAACCTCTCCTGTTTTGAAAATTACCAGTATTTTACCGACATTTATTTTTCTAAATCTTATAATGTTTTGTTTTTTAATCATCCTACACTATGTAAGGGTCAAAAGTTTGACTAATGATTTTCACAGAATAGACATTCCAAAAAATTTTCGAGTAATATTTTTTGTACGAGTTTAAACTCGGCCATTCAGCAGCTGAGACCGCTAGAAATATTTGCAAGGCGTTTGGAGTAGGCAGTGTTATTGAACGGACAATACGCCGTTGGTTTGCTAAGTTTTTAGCTGGGGATACCGATTTGGAAAACTTGCCCCGAGGAAGACCTCCGTCCTTAATAGACAACGATGTCCTCAAACATACAGTAGAAGGAAACCCCTACCAAACAGTTAAAGGACCCTCAGCACAACTAAATGCAAGTGCATCTACCGTTTCCACACATTTAAAGTGTATTGGGAAAGTAAAAAAAGCTCGATACATGGGTACCTCATGATCTCACTGAGCGGCAGCAAGACCTCATGTTTCAAAACGTACCGTGCAAAAATTGAAAGAACTGGGCTACGAAGTTCTTCCGCACCCACCATATTCTCCCGACTTGTCTCCAACAGATTACCACCTGTTCAGAAATTTAGATAACTTTGTCAAAGGAAAACTTTTTGAAAATGATTATCAATAAAAAGTGCGTTTTCAGATTTTGTTTCACTTCAAAGCTCAGAGTTTTTTCGTTCGGGGATAAAAAAGTTGGTGTCACGTTGGGAAAAATGTGTAGAAAAAGAAGGTAAATACTTTGAATAAAATTATCTTGTTTTCATATCGTATTTTTAATAAAAATCCTTTACCTTGAAAACGGACATTTCATGTGACACAACCCAATACATGTGATTATCTTGGATAAATGGAAGTTTAAACCCATCACAATAGAAGGTACAGGCAGGTTGCGCGCTATTTTTTCCCCCTTTTTCTTTCATAAAATATATTTTATAACGTCTTATTTCCTCCGTGCTGTGTAACTATTTAAGACACATTACTGCGATTACCTTAGAAAAATGAATGTTTACTTTTCACCTGCCCATATCTCCAATAGAAGATAGTTCCTTATTATTGAAACCTTACAAAGGAGAAGAAACAGATGTTGCCCACAGGTGACTGTGTGTTGTGTTCGCCGAGCATCTGGGGTAAGCTTCGGTGGTCAGAAGAAGTAAATTACACGGTGAGAGCCCAGCTCTTGTAGCACTATCATGATAGTAGCAGTGAATCCTGGTTAATTATGTATCTAATGCATGGACCTTACTTCCGAAGAACCCTAATTATATTCAATTTAAGGGTGAAGCAATATTTTTTCTTCCTTATTATAAATTGATTGTCATAAATTTCATAAATATTGTTAGCGTGTCTGGTATCTACCAATCCTCTGGGCATTCTTAACGCTAAAATGATTACAATATTATATTTTATCATAACAATCAAGACATTCAGTTTATTACAGTGCTGTTCCATTCTAGACTTCATTATTGCCACAAAACTGCATTTTAAAGCTGATTAAGGGGTCAGCTGTAAAATAGTGGCTAGCACACCAGCTTTCTATGCCCAAGGTCGCGGGTTCAAACCCGCAGGTGGCTCTTGGACTTTTTAATGGGCGTGAATAATCCTTAGTTATCCCGTCCTTTGGAGGGGTCGTGAAAAGTTGCTCCCGAGCCTGTGCGATGTCAGGTACTCGTTAAAGATCCCTATCCTAATAAAACCTGGATAGGCAAAATTTAGGACTCCCACTGTAGCATCGTCCGATTAGCCATATTAGCATAAAGTGACGTTAAATAAATAAAATAAATGAGCTTACCAGAAGAGCCATTTTATACCATGCATTTTGCACCTTTTTTCGATTTTCTCAAAAACGGTTCCAACGATTTTGATTAAACACGCTCTAACTGTATTTTGAAATTGTTTAATTAGTTTTTACAACGGTGGCAAGTGAAAGTCGTGTGTTGCGCGCACCGGATTTTTAAAATAATTTTTGTTGTTATTATACGCTCCTGTTAAAAAAAAAATCTGGTGTGGGTAACACACGACTTTTACTTATCTCCATTTTTAAAATCAATGAAAGAATTTTCAAATACAGTTAGAGATAAAAATACGTGAAACTATTAAAGAATTAATTAAATTGAATTTCTATAGAACATGTGTTTTATTAAAAAATATATTATATTATTATCTAAAATGATCACTTAGTTTTATCGGCTGTTTATCACTCTCTATTAACTTTTAAAAGCTTGTGTATGAGATAATATTTTTTTTATAAATCTTTATCTTTCCAACGGTATATCATACATGTATATTACTGTTCTTATGTTCAAAAACGAAAAATTGCATTAAACAAATATTTTTTCTGTTTTCTCCTTTAGTTGGGTATCGAATTCATTCAATTTATATATTTACCTGTTTTTCATCAGTGTTAACAAGATAATATAGTTATTTTTATAGTGAAAATTCAAAATATCGGCATTTAAGCCCTGTCAGACCATTTTAATCAGAATAAAACCTGCATGATATTAAAGCCCACTATATTTTACATCGATATAGCTAGTTTAATCAAAATCGTCGGAACCGTTTTTGAGAAAATCGAAAAAGGTGCAAAATGCATGATATAAAGTGGCTCTTCTGGTAAGCTCAATGTGATGAAAAAGGTGAAATTTCAGTTTAATAGGACTTACCGTTTCCGCCCGGGAGTTACCACACACACACACAGACCTTTTTGCGGGACTTGGTTATTTGGACTCAGGGGACCCTAAAATGTGTATTTCCGTTGAACACTGGAATAGGAAAATTTTCACGATCGCAATACTTTCCCTTACTATATATAGTAAGTGAAAATAAAAGTATTGCTTCAGTTATGTAAATGTTTTAAATATAAAATTGCAGTTACGAAAGAATTTTTGTTTTTCAACTAGACTTACGATATAGAATGGAGATGAACCGTTACTCACAGATATACATAATATCATAAGTACAGAATATACTTTTCACTAATTTCCCTCAGTCCGGTTAGAAGTCTATTAATAGTTTATTTATTAATATTTGTCTTCATATTATCGATTTTCAATAAACTATTGAAGCCAGTACCCGTACTTTCATATAGGTTAGTGAGAGTAAACAATAAGTAATCCGAACGAACTTAAGGAGATAAATCGATGTTTTAAATCGATATTGCAATATAAATCGATATGTTAGATCGATAGGCTAAGATGGTGGATACCGGACGTCGATATAGGAAGCCCCGGACGCGACCGGACTGCTGAAGAGAAAGGTCGACGGCCTCACGATATGTCACCGTTAGTGAACGAGCAGTCCACGGTATACTGGCCTCTGCCTTGTCCTCAGTGATCTTGCTAGGAGGGTAGAGGGTCGCTTAGAGGGATGAGAGTCGCTTGGAGGGATGAGGGTAGGTTGTAAGCTTTTGAGTCTTATCGTTCTCAAAGTCAAAGTGGTGCAGGTTCGAATCCCTTCAGTCAGGCTTGTCTTTTATTTTTGTTTATTACTTTCACTTATCTATATATGAAATATATAGTAAGGGAAAGTATTGCGATTGTGAAAATTTTCGAATCCCGGTTTTCAACGAAATTACACTGTTTAGGGTCCTCTGAGTTTAGATGACCAAGTTCCGCAAAAAGATCTGAGTCGTATAAAACTGAAATTTCTTATTTAGGACAATTACACGCCCGAGATGTTACAGCAACTTTTTCATCAAAATCAGCGAACCAGAATAGCAACTTTATATTATGAATTTTGTACATTTTTATGATTTTATCAAAAACGGCCCTAAAGATTTTTAATATAGTGTTTAAAGGGCTTTAATATAATGTAGGTTTCATCCTGGCTGAAATAGTCTGACAGGGCTTATGACAATATTATAAATTTTCTTCCTCTAAAGTACCTTTAATTTTGTAGCTTTCTTAAAATAACCTAATCATCTGATCAGCATTTCTAAAAAAAACCGGTAAATATGTAAGTTAAATGAATTTGATAACTATTTAAAGTAGAAAATAGCAAAAATATTTATTTATGCAATTTTTGTGTTTTTGAACACTTAAACAGTAATATAGATGTATAAAATATTGTTGGAAAGCTAATCATTTTATTTAAAAAATATTATCTTATTCACATAATTGTAAAAGTTAATAGAAAGTGATGAAAAGTCGATAAAAGTAGATAATAATATAATAGATTATTTAATAAAACAAATATTTCCACTAAAACTTTATTTTACTTTAATTAACTCTTTAACAATGTATTTTCATCTCTAATAGTTCTTAAATTAATTTTATGACAGTAGGTAAGTGAAAGCCGCATGTTGTGCGCACCAGATTTTTTTTTTTTACTAGCGGCAAGCACACACATTTTAAAAGTTTAATTTAGTTTCGATGGGAGTCCTATTTAGTCTACAATATAACATTCAGTGGGAAGTAGAAATTATTGTTAACTATGTTAGTATATAGATTTATAACCAATGGATGAAGAGGTCCATGTAAATATTTTTTTGGAAACAATAGTGTATTATTATGAACTGTGCAATATGATTTGTATTCAGGAACACCAGAGACACAGTATTACGCAGAGATAAGGTGGCTTTATCCTCGTTACAGATGCCAGTATTTCCTAGCTTCCTTCCTCTACCAGGTTATCAGAACTCAGTGCCCTAGCTATATCTTCCGAACACTTCAATTTAAATCTTCAATTCAGTCCCATTCTACCAGATACCGTCTCTCTGACCTCTACCCTCTTTCTCACTAACTGCTGCCTTTGACTAGTCCTTTCTAGCCAAAGCAACCTCTCTTTGGAATTCTATCCCTCCTGAGATCCATCATGCAAAAACGGCTCCTACCCTTTCCTTTCGCAATCAAACAAACAATAACCTAAAAGTGCAATAGATAGAAACACCAACTTTGCTGTGTTTTAAAATTATTTTAATTATATCCAATGAACTATCTCATTTTGTTTTTTTATTTTATCTTAATATTTTGATTTGTAAATATGTAAATAGTTTATAACCTAAATTTATTATTTTAGTTTTAGCTTTTAATGTTAAAATATATGACCACACTATTACGGTCATCAAACTTATATTTTTATTTTATTCTTAAGGGGCTTTAATCCCAGGATGATAAAAAAAATGTTCATTTCATTGTTCTAAAGCATTTGGAGAGTGCATAGCAGTGGGATCTTTGACTAGGGATTCTTACTGGAGTACTACCTTTGGGTATTTTCAATATATATGTATCATCGCATTGTGTTATATTTTTCCCACATTAAATATATGTATTTATACATTTTTTTTTTAAAGAAGAGAAGTTTCTTTTGTCTAAAACTACTGTTCTCATTGTCCACAGGAGACTGAAGGAAGAGGTGGGACCCCTGCGCAGGATCGTGGACACAGCCTGCGTGACAAAGAGCTGCTTCCTGTGCCGCAGGGACTTGGGCAGGATCATCAACAGGGGGGCCTGCTGTCCCGTCTGCCGCCAGAGGGTATGCAAGTCCTGCAGGCAGTATGCTGGGGCTCCTACAGACTGGCTCTGCAACCTCTGCTACAGGCAAATGTAACCATCAAACTGTATCTCCATATATATATATATAAAATAAAAAAATATATTCTTTATACAAACCTCTTTCAATAATAATTATGTGATAATATTTTAATGAGAACATAAAACATCCTTGCTATTTATAATTAAATACATACATGCACATACAGTCATGATAATAGAAATTTCATCACCTATCCTTTAATATTTTATGCTAATGAATTTAATCCAATCAAATATTTTTGTTTTTTTATACTTATTCATATCATACGCTTAATGAATTAAAGAAATAAAAAAAAAAAAATTTTCCTAGTTCTAGTTTTAACTACATTTTAACACCCATAGTAGAAACTTTAACTATGTCGAATTTCAAACACCTTGCTATCAGCGAGAGAACTTAAACTTCTATATTTTTTCATTGATTTTTGTAAGCTTTTCTTTAATTTTCAATATATATTATTTGATTGTTTTCCATCCCCTGTATCTGACTCCTGTGTTTTGTACTGAAGGTCCATGATTCCGAGGAGTACAATAGGATACGGAAGAATGTTGATTTATAGACGGCTTTTTAACTGTCATTACACTATTAAATAAAAAATAATTAATATAAAAACTTTTGCTGGGGACAGTGTTTATTTATAACATTTTAAATATATATATATATATATATATATATATATATATATATATATATAATATATAATATATATATATATATATTTCAGGAAAAGTTGGTTGTGTTCCAGCAGGCATTGAAATATTGAATGAAATGAAGTGATTTTCGGTCTTGTTCATTATTCAGATAAAATCTGAAGGTTCCTTTTACTGCCTAATTGTTCCTCCTATCTATTGTCTATTGTCTTTAATAATATGATCATGTACAAAATCTTTTTCTCTATCCAAACTGCTATTATTTAGTTATATTTATATTAAAAATAAATGTTGAGGATGTATAGTCGACTGTAGAAACTATTATAGGTGGAATAATCAGGAATCAGCCATTTTTTAAATTTTTTTTTAATTTTGCCAACGTTTCGGCTCAAGCTTGTGAGCCATCATCAGGGCTACAAACATCAGAACAAAAGAGATACATATTAATATGATAATGAAAATTTTCTTTTGAATGTAGTGACAATGATAACATTTGAAATAAAACAGAAAATATACCAACATACTTAAATATTATAGATACAAATAATGATAATATGATACACAATCTGATGATGATAAGCATAAAAACAAAACTTTAGAATTTAATATAGAAGTAAAAAAATATGTATATTAGCGTACCATTACTGAGCCATGTCCAAGCATAAACTGAGGAAAACCATAAACATAGGTAGTATGGGGAGGGGTTCATGTAAAAACCCTGAAGGTTTTCCCCTCTAAATATAAATACTACAGCTTATCTTTGTTTTTAAAAAGTTTTACAAAATTATACAATGTAAATCGTATGTAATATACAAAATATACTCGTATGTACAATAAGGCTCAACATTTTTAACAGAAAATTATAAACACTAGAATCTGAGGTATGTAAAAGATCCAGGAGGTATATAATAAAAAAATAAATAAAAAAACAAAAACCAGAGGTGTTATAAAGGTAAAGATATATAAATAAGGAAAAATAAGTGTTATTTCAAATGTTATCATTGTCACTACATTCAAAAGAAAATTTTCATTATCATATTAATATGTATCTCTTTTGTTCAGATGTTTGTAGCCCTGATGATGGCTCACAAGCTTGAGCCGAAACGTTGGCAAAATTAAAAAAATTTCAAAAAATGACTGAATCCTGATTATTCCACCTATAAAAATAAATGTATTTATTATTGAGCTCATTTCCTGTATTTCTTGAAGAGATTTTTAAGAACTGTATGAAGATACTGGTTTTTTAGGGTTGTCTATAGCATAATGGCAAGCATAACGGTCTTCTATGCCCAAGGTCACATGTTTGAACCCGCAGGTGGCCTTAGGATTTTTAATGGGGATAACAAATTCTTAGTTATGCCGTCTTTCGGAGAGGACTTAAAAAAACGGCCCAATCCTCTGCAATATGAGGTACTCATTAAAGATCCCTGTCCTAATTAAACCTGGGTAGGCAAAATTTAAGACTCCCACTGTACCATCGTCCGATTAGCAACCGTAGAATAAAGTGATGTTAAATAAACAAAAAAACAAAATACTGTTTTTATTTATCATTTGCTGTGCACAGTATTTAGGTATTGAGATCAATGTACCTTTGTATTTTTTTAATTTTCTTGAAACTTCGGAAATAGTAAACGCGAGAAGAAAATATCCAACTTATTTAAATTTATTTGTTCATTTATTGAACACCATTTTATGCTGCTGTGGCTAATTGGACGATGCTACAGTGGGAGTCCAAAATTTTGCCTATCCAGGTTTAATTAGGAAAGGGATTCTGAATGAGTATCTGACATCACTCAGACTTGGAACCACCTTTTTAAGTCCCCTCCGAACGATGGCATAACTAAAGATTTTTTACTCCCATTAAAAAATCCTAGGGACACCTGCAGATTTAAACCTGTGATCTTGGGCATGAAAGGCTTTCTGCTCCTGGTGACCCCAAATTTATGTTTTATTATTATTTATGTTAATATATTTTTTTTTTTTTAATCTTTGAATGTACTATTTTTTTTCTTCTCTGGCAAAGTCTACGAAAATGTTTTTGTTTTTTTCATTAAAGGATTTTGCTTTATTATAAATATTAACTTTTGGACATGTTAGTTGGTAGTGCAGTGAAAGAAGAAATGACATTGAAATAAGAAAATTAACTTGTGTGACATTGTTTAAACCAAAATTTTCGGCCTTTATCAGGACTTAAAAAACAAAATAGCAACCCATAAAAACATAATAAAGCCAACATAAAAGGAAGATAATAAGATAACAGTTATTACTTTTCTTTTTATTAAAGATTATAACTAGCATTAAAGTAAAAATATGACTATTGTTCTATTGTGTTATCACGGATTATCTTTTATTACCATATTTTACAACTGTCATTTTATTAGTTTACTTTGATTATCTATTTGTTTAATTTATAATTTGTTATGGTTGTTCCTGGCTTTCAATGGGAATGGCAATTTGAATCTGTTTTTGATTAATAAAAAAACAACACTTTTATTGCATCATATTTCTATATTAAATTAATGTGAAATCTAAATACATTAATAATATTCTGTGCCTTATGACTGGACATTTTAAAAGTTTACATATTAGTTTTAATACATGTATTAAAAATCTGGTGCGGGCAACACACGACTTTCACTTACCTCGATTTTTAAAATCAATAAAAGAATTTTCAAATACAGTTAGAGATAAAATTACGTGAAACTATTAAGGAATTAATCAAATTGAATTTATATAGAAACATGTGTTTTATTAAAAAATCTATTATATTATTATCTAAAATAATCAGTTAGTTTTATGTTCATTTCATCACTCTCTATTAACTTTTAAAAGCTTGTGCATGAAATAATATTTTTTTCTAAAATCATTAGCTTTCCAACGGTATATCATACATGTATATTACTGCTCTCATGTTCAAAAACAAAAAATTGCGTTAAAAAAATATTTGTTCTGTTTTCTCCTTTAGTTGAGTATCGAATTCATTCAATTTATATATTTACCTGTTTTTCATCATCGTTAACAAGATAATCTAGTTATTATTATTGAATCTACAAAATTAAAGGTACTTTAGGGGAAGAAAATTTAAAATATCGGCATTTAAGCCCTGTCAGACCATTTTTATCCAAATAAAACCTACATGATATTAAAGCCCATTATATTTTACATCGATATAGCCAGTTTAATCAAAATCGTCGGAACCGTTTTCGAGAAAATCGAAAAAAGGTGCAAAATGCATGGTATAAAGTGCCTCTTCTGGTAAGCTCATTTTGATGAAAAAAGTTTTATCACCTCTCGGGCGTATAGTTGTCTTAAATATGAAATTTCAGTTTCATAGGACTTACCATTTCCGCCCGGGAGTTACCACATACACACGCACACACACAGACCTTTTTGCGGGACTTGGTTATTTGGACTCAGGGGACCCTAAAACGTGTATTTCCGTTGAAAACTGGAATTCAAAAATTTTCACGATCGCAATACTTCCCCTTACTATATATAGTAAGTGAAAGTAAAAACTAACAGCATCAATGTGAAATTTTCTTCAAGAAATGGTTTTTATCCGCTTAAAATCATTAAAAAAACAATAATTGAACGTGTTTCCATGAGACCATGGATACAAAATCTAACATGTTTAGTTCAAATTTAATATCTTTGCTAATACTGGTCAGATTAAGATTATTTTGCTTCAATGTGGTTAGAAACCTAATTATCTTTCAAATGATTACTTATGATTTTTCAGGAGAGTTATGTTTTTGGGATGTTCAAAAAATAATTTTTTATATGCTTTTAAAACATTTTTTTTTCAAAACATTTTCCTAAAATTTATGGTTGTCCTTTTGTTTCCATTCTCTTAGTAAAAGTCTAAAATTTTGGCCAAAATATTAGCAGCAAAGTTTTGTAACTTTTGGTATATAATTAGTTGAATCTCCATATTTAAATAATGATATCGCGATACTTGGTTTCCAAGAACCTCTTCTAAACCACAGATACACGTTTCACAATCATTTTGGGCATTCTTTCCTGAATTATCATAAGTAAAATATATTGAAATTAAGTTTTTCTTTAGAAAGGAAATTCAAATTATCTGTAATCAAGTCATAAAAAATTAATCCCTGAATTATCAGTTGTAATATAGACATATTATATACCGTAGAAAAGCACAAGATTTTAGAAAAGTTAATATGTAATCAAATAAGTCATAACAGAAAGTTATTATAAGTCCATAAATTTATGAACATGTGTTATTTAATGAGAGGGATTATGGTGATTCAGTGTTGCCACCATACAGTATTGTACAAGTTATACTCTTCCATTCAGTACACAAAATTTTAGAAAATATATTATGTACCAAATCATATGAAACTTGTTAAAATAAATGGAAAGTTGTTATAAATCCATAAACTAACATTGTTAAGAATTATTTCTACTTTTAGATAATTTCAATTAAAACAGATGTTCCATTGTAAACTAAATGGGACTGTCATGGAAACTAAATTAAACTTTTAAAAAGTATTTTAAATAGTTCATTTGAAATTTAAAATAGTAGTAAATAAAATAAAATAGGAACCGCATAACATAATGAAAAAATAAGCTGAAGCAATTTTGATTTGTTGACCAATGTGTGTTTCTAATTTCTGCATAAGATTAAATATAATTATGAATAGATATTATAAAATAAACGTAATATTTTCTTGCTAAGTACACTTAGCATTATTTTACTTTTATAATCTTTAAGCACATTAAAATATTTGTATATAAGAAGATATTTTAAAGTTATTACTTACTTTTGTGTTTTAGGGAACTGAAAGCAGTGACAGGAGAATGGATGAACGAAATAATCGAAGCGAAAAAAATGAAAGATAGCATTAATTCTGCAGAAACATTGAAAAGAACTATTCAGAGGTCATGGACATTCTCTGGTAAATATCATATCAAAGCATAATCTTTAATATTCATTATTTGTTTTATTATTGTATTGTACATAGGACTATTGTATTAGTATCTAGGGCGCAAAGAGTGCTACCATCATAAAACAGTTATTGGCTAATCATGCTTAAATTACCATTTAATTTCCATGAACAGAAAATTAATAAAAAAATCTAATGCATGACTTTGACTCACCTCCATTGTTAAAATCAATTTAAGGAGTTTTATAAAAAAAATTAGAGTTGAAAAAATTTTAAAGGATTACATTGAGTTTTGATGGAAATATTTGTTTTAGATTAAATAATCTAACTATAGAAATTATTGTATAAGTATACAAAAATCACTTTTATCTACTTTTCATCACTCTCCACTACCTTACACAAATTTATATATTAGAAAATGTTTATCATAAAATCTTTTCTATGTTTCATTATACCTCTATCTTACTATTTTTGTTAACAGGGGTTTGTTTATTTATTTAACATCACTTTATGCTACTGTGGCTAATTGGACAATGCTGCAGTGGGAGTCCTAAATTTTCCTTATCCAGGTTTAATTAGGATAGGGATCTTTAACGAGTGCCTGACATCGCACAGGCTCGGGACCACCTTTTACGTCCCCTCCGAAGGACGACCTAACTAAGAATTTTTTACTCCCATTAAAAAATCTTAGGATCACCTGTGGGTTTGAACCTTTGGCATAGAAGGCTGTTATGCTAGCCATCATGCTACAACTGACCCCTATATTAACAGGGGTAAAAATTAATCTAGAAAAATATGTCTGCTGTTTTTTTTCTTCTGTTGATAATCATATTATTTTATATTCTATACCCATCCATTCATTATCTATTCTAGCATTTAGAAATGGTTAATCATTTCAAAACAACAAAATTTAAGGTACTTCAGAGAAGAAAATATTCGAATTTAGGAAGCCTCGAGATCTTCTGGTTTAGAATATTTTTAGAGTGCTGCCGATGGGTAGCTTCTCTACATGTCTTGTTCATGTCTATTTACTTTTAGCCTATTTACTAGATATGTTGTACAATACAGTTGTAAATATCAATAGATAATTAGAAAAAAAAAAAATGTGGAGCGAATTCACCACACTTCTTATAAAACACAAAATATTCTACCTCAACACAGAGTTGTAAAAGCTAATGGACTGTCACAAAAAGCAAATATTCGTAAGTGATTATTGAAGATATTAATTTCTATTGTTACATTAATTAATTTGGAGTAACTTCCATCGAAACAACAAATACAGCTGGTCAAAAGTTTGAGATAATCTATGGTTTACACCAATAAATCATAAATAACCTCTATAAATACCTAAATATAATATAGCTATCTTATTATTATTTGTATTTATAAACAAATTTGCTAATTGGGTGTAAAAAAGGTTTGTGAATATAGTAAATCGCAAATAACAAGAAATACTTTGATTAAATCTATTTATTACTGAAACTTCTAACGTGATAAAAATAAATAAGAATAAACAATGTGATTTTCTTGTCTGTGGTTTTATTTACAATTCTTTAATTCTCTAATGGGAATTGGGATGATAAATTTTATTCTTAGTTTGATTTATTGATCTCTCGACTGCCAAAGTTTTATGAAGTTCACTGCACAGGTAATTTTGTTTTTTTTTCATTAAAGGACGGTTAAAAATTTAGTAACAGTGTTGCTGTTTCACCTGTCTTAAGATTTTTGATTAATTCATTTCTATGCATATAACTTACCGTAAAACGGGGTGAATAGGAACACTCTATGGTATCTTGAGCTATATGACAAATTTATTTTTAATCTCAGTTAATTGAACAATACATAAAATCTTAGGTCCTCATCACCTCTATTACATATTTACTGGGTGTGTGTTTTTGATTTGTAGTTTTTGAAATTAAAAAAAAAAAATAATACTGTCCCCATTTACCCTACAGTAGGGGTGAATAGGGAAAACATTGAAAAGGTTACTGTGTTTCTCTTTACAACATGTGGGATGAATTAGAACAGTTTAAAATGCTTTATTAAATTACTTTTTCTATTTGAAATCTTTTAAAAATATTAATTAGGTCACTTATATTCTAAAAATCTGGTGCGCGCAACACACGACTTTCACTTACCTCCGTTGTTAGAATTAATTTAAGAATTTTTAAATACATTTAAAGATACAAATAAATTGTTAAAGAATTAATTATTTTAAATTTCAATAGAAACATCTGTTTTATAAAATAATCTATTATATTTTTATCTACAACAGTCAGTCAGTTTTATCGCCTTTTCATCACTCTCCATTACCCTTTAAAATTTCGTGTATTAGATGATATTTTTTCTAAAATCTTTAGCTATCCAACACTATATTCTATATTACCATTATTGTGTTCAAGAACACAAAAATTGCATAAAAAAATATGTTTGCACTTTTCTCATTTAGTTGTTTATCAAATTCACCCAACTTACATATTTACCCGTTGTTTATCAATGCTAATAAGATGATGTTCCAATTTTTTTTAAATCTACAAAATTAAAGGTACTTTAGAGGAAGACAATTTAAAATATCAGCATTTAAGCCCTGTCATACTATTTCAATCAGAATGAAACCTACATGATATCAAAGCCCATCAAATGTTACATCGATATATATGGAGTTTAATCAAAATCGTTAGAGCCGTTTTTGAGAAAATCGTAAAAAGGTGCAAAATACATGGTATAAAGTAGATCTTCTGGTCATCCAATTTTTATGAAAAAGATTCTGTAACGTCATAAATATGAAATTTCAATTGGACGTGGCTCAGTAATGCCCTGTGATGGCTAACAAGCTTGAGCCGAAACTAATTAAAAAAATAAAAATTTTCAAAAAATGACTGATTCCTGATTATTCCACCTATAAATTGTAATAGCATAATATGATTATCCAGGAATAAACCATTGTGTAATCATTTTATTTTATTTTATTATTAATAATATTATTAATAATTATATTTTCAGAAACGTCTCCATCGCCATGGTCGTACCTGCGCGGCTCTCCCGAGATGAGAGCTTACAGCAGCCTACCACGGGACTCGGACTCCCTCCCCGCCTTTGTGCCCAGGAAGACTCCTCCAGCATCCGTCCAGTCTTCCCCGGAGGCAGACAAGAAGCTCACCTCGCCTCAGGCAGTCTTCAGGAAGGTCCATCTCAGGATCGATTCCAGGAACCTACCTCCTGGTCAGTTCTTATAAAAAAACTTTTGGATTAAAAAAATATAAATTGTTTTCAATTGTAGTATTGTAAGTAGCAATAGGCTAAAATGGGCAAAAGCTCAAAATAAAATGAAACACTCCACATGCCTATTTTTGTGAGTGGCCACCATTAGGCTGACGGGTCTCACATCTCCAGACGAGAGGCTATGAGTGAATCCCCATTTAATTATATGCTCATAAAAGTCCTGCCAGGATTCAAACTCACAACCTTTAGCATTGCCTGGGCCTGAAAGGCATCAAATTTATTTATTGCAATATTTAAATATAAAAATTTCTTAAAAGGAACTTTGTGAAAAATTATAAAACTAATGCAGTTTACATCACTGTATAAATCACATAAAGCTTTGTATTTCAGTGAGTGTCAAAAATTTACAATTTTTCTGTTTATAAAGACTTGTTATCCTATTTTCAATATTATACCATTGCTGGCATTATATAATTGCTAAAACCAAAATTCATAACTCAAATAATTTTATTTTTAACGTTTTGAATATAAATTTACCAAAAAAAACTGAACATAAAAGTCAAAAGTATTCGGAAATACATGATTTCTTAGTTACATTGATGCGTTAACATAAAAAATATATAATTTATGTATAATTATTCATTTTAGCTTACTGAGCCTTGATTTGACTTACTTAATTATTATTTGTCTAATATTGTCACTATCAAGAAATAATATTTTTTGACAGCATTGTCATTTTAAATGTGGTATTTTCACATTTTCCTTCATTGCTTAACCATCAAATGTTTAATTAAATTCAATAGGAATAATTGATGAGGGGTTCGGATAACTTATATTGTAATAAAGGAAATGCCTTTCTTTGAACTCAGGAGATATGTAACGATACAATGACTGTCAAAAGTATCCATTATCTTTACTAAGTATCCAGCATCCAGTATCCTTTACTAACATTTCTGTAAATTAATCGTTTGTTTTTTTCTCTCTTTTTCTAAAGGACAGTGTACAGTAGCTAAAAGCAAAAATCACAAAAATAATAATTAATGTTAATGTTAATAATAAATTAACAAAAAAATTAAACATCTAGTTGGTAAACCCTTTTGTATAATGACACATTTTAGCCTATTAGGTGATGTTCGATACTGTTCCAATGAAGAAATTAATTTTTTTCTTTGAGTTTTTTTCATTTTAGATATTGTTGATTTGGGACCAAAAATATTTAATTAAATTTGGGAGAGGTTTCCAGAACTTTGAAATAATTCTCCTGCAACCGAGCCTAAGTTGATATCGCAGTATGTCCGGAGTTATTGTCTTGCTCAAGTTTAAAATTTGATTCAATTTTTATTTTCCTTCTACTGTTGATTCTTGCTTTTCATAGTTCAAAAATACAGAAATCTATCAAAAATTGATACGTTGATTTCCATAAGGTACTATATCCATTATAGTAAATTTTACAGTAATCGCAAAACTCCTATTAATATATTATTAAGCCAACTTATTTTATTCTTTTCACATTGAAATCTAGAATCGTTACTTTCACTTACCTATATATGGAGAAGGGGATAGGGAGGGAAATTATTGTGATTGTGAAATATTTCTAATTCCAGTTTTCAATGGAAATACACCCAAAAAGGTCTCTGTGTCCGTCCGTGTGTGTGGTATGTCAACCATGAAAACGAAAAATGGTACTTAACTAAAAATTCATATTTAAGAAAACTATATGCCCGAGATGTTACAGCAACTTTTTCACTAAAATCGGCTGACCGAAAGTGCTACTTTATACTAAGCATTTTGAACCATTTTACGATTTTTTCAAATACAGTTCTAATGATTCCGATTAAACTCGCCGTATCAATGTAAAATTTATTGGTATTTAATGTCATGTAGCTTTAATTCTGATTGAAACAGTCTGACAGGACTTAAATGCCAATTATTTACATTTTATACCTATAAAGTATCTTTCATTTTGTAAATTCAAAAAAACAAATAATAATAATAATAATAATAGGCTTACCGAACCTGAAGGTTCGATGCCGATACCACCAAACTTCGCCTGCATAGACTCGTCCAATGTTCACCGGTCAAGCCCAAGCCCCCGAGATCAGCCTTAATGCAATCCTCCCATCGACGCTTCGGCCTACCTTTCGGACGCCTACCAGTCGGTTCAGCGAATACAACTTTCTCGGAATCCGTTCCTCACTAAGCCCAACAACTTTACGCGCCCATTTGAGTCTCCGCGATGCTATCAACTCAATTATATTCACAGGGTACAAACTCCGCAATTCCGCGTTATGCAACCTTCTAAACTCCCCAGTGGCCTCATCTCTCTTTGGACCAAATATTTTACGCAATACCTTATTTTCGAAAACCTTAAGCCGCTGTTCATCCTTTAAAGTAAGCGGCCACGTTTCACATCCAAAAAAAAAAAAAAAACATACATCCATCCAAACACACATTTCACATCCAAAAAACAAAAAAAAAAAAAACACCGTATCATCTTATTAGCGTTGATGAAATTGGCTAAATATACAAGTTGAAAAAATGTGATAACTAACTAAAGGAGAAAGAAGCAACAATATTTTTAATGTAATTTTTGTTTTTTTGAAGATAACAACAGTAATAAGATGTATAATAGGGGTACTCACTACGTTTGCTATAGCATATTTTTCGTGCTATTTTGCTAAACCCGCCGAGTTCCTACAGTTATTTCCTGTAGAAACTCAATGGGTTTAGCACAATAGCACAAAAAATATGCTATAGCAAACGTAGTGAGTACCCCTAATATACCGTTGGAAAACTAAAGATTTTAGAAAAAATATTATCTTATATACAAAGTTGTAAAAGGTAATTTAGAGTGCCAAATATAATTCGTTATTATTGATTATTATACGTAACAATTTAATATTTCTATATTATTTAATTTAAATCATATGTTTCCAACGTAACTGAGTCATTTTTTCATTTAAATTCACTTGAATATACCCGTAACTTTAAGTTTATTTAATAGTTCTTAAATTTATTTTAACAGACAGGGTAAGTGAAAGTCTTAATAACACTATATCAAAGTCATGGAATAAAATTTTTTTGTTTGATTTTGATCTGAACTGAATGCATAATTAGTAGATTTAGAAAATAACTGCCATTCTAAATGACGTTTTTAAAGGACTTTACTGTTCATTAGATAAAATCAAAATAGAATATTTAAATTAAAAGATGGGAATGCAAATATGTATAAATATCAATTTTGTAAAAAATGTTCTTTAGTACCTTTTGGAAATCAACATCTCAATTCTGTTCAAGAATTCAGACTCATGAACCTCCTTTAAAGAAAAATAGCCCTTATCATCGCTGACTCCTCTGCATATTTTACTTTTCGCACTAGATAATCCGTCCAAAACAACTATGTATTTTAGAATGGGATCCACTTGTAAAAATTTAAATTCATCAATCTTCTTTAAAATAAAAAAAAATATTGTAATAATTAAGTCTGTTCTATTATTGACTTACCAGCTAAAAAAAATTTCCCGACTTTCTTCATCATGTGTTTTATATAATCATATTTTCTTGACCCACTTCTAGAATTTCTGTTACTCAGAAGTAAAATGCTGAGCTAAACTAGCTCAGGCTCATTGAAAAAAATATTTTCCTCATTCGATCAATATTCAGTATTTCATTCTCAATATTTAATCAATTTTACACGGACACTTTTTTACTTCTACACTTCATTATTATACCTCTCACACTAAACACAAGAATCCATATATTTCAAATAATATTTTTTAAGTTCTACTCATTTCCTATTAAAAAAATCTGGTGCGGGCAACACACGACTTTCACTTACCTCTGTTTTTAAAATCAATTAGAGAATTTTCAAATACATTTAGAGAAAATCTGGTGCAGGCAACACACGACTTTCACTTACCTCTGTTTTTAAAATCGATTAGAGAATTTTCAAAAACAGTTAGAGATAAAAATACGTGAAACTTTTAAGGAATTAATTAAATTGAATTTCTATAGAAACATGTGATTCATTAAAAAATCGGTTATATTATTATCTAAAATAATTAGTTAGTTTTATGTTCATTTCATCACTCTCTATTAATTTTTAAAAGCTTGTGTATGAGATAATATTTTTTCTAAAATCTTTAGCTTTCCAACGATATATCATACATGTATATTACTGCTCTTATGTTCAAAAACAAAAAATTGCATTAAAAAAATATTTTTTCTGTTTTCTCCTTTAGTTGGGTATCGAATTTATTCAATTTATATATTTACCCGTTTTTCATCAGTGTTAACAAGATAATATAGTTATTTTTATTGAATCTACAAAATTAAAGGTACTTTAGGGGAAGAAAATTTAAAATATCATTTAAGCCCTGTCAGACCATTTTAATCAGAATAAAACCTACATGATATTAAAGCCCATTAAATTTTACATCAATATAGCGAGTTTAATCAAAATCGTTAGAACCGTTTTTGAGAAAATCGAAAAAAGGTGCAAAATGCATTGTATAAAGTGCCTCTTCTGGTAAGCTCATTTTGATGAAAAAAGTTTGGTCACGTCTCGGGTGTATAGTTGTCTTAAATATGAAATTTCAGTGTCATAGGACTTACCGTTTCCGCCCGGGAGTTACCACACACACAGACCTTTTTGTGGGACTAGGTTATTTGGACTCAGGGGACCCTAAAACGTTTATTTCCGTTGAAAACTGGAATTCGAAAATTTTCACGATCGCAATACTTCCCCTTACTATATATTGTAAGTGAAAGTAATAAATTAAATTAAATTTCTATAGAAACATGTGTTTTATTAAAAAATCTATTATATTATTATCTAAAATAATCAGTTAGTTTTATCTTAATTTTATCACTCTTTATTAACTTTCATAAGCTTGTGTATAAGATACTGTTCTTATGTTCAAAAACGAAAAATTGCATTTAAAAAATATTTTTTCAGTTTTCTCCTTTAGTTGGATATTGAATTCGTTCAACTTACCTGTTTTTATCACTGGTAACAAGATGATATGGTCATTTTTATAAAATCTACAAAATTAAAGGTACTTTTGAGAAAGAAAGTACGTTATTTAAGCCCTGTTAAACTATTTCAATCAGAATGAAACCTACATGATATTAAATTTTACATGATATAAGGAATTTAATCAAAATCCATTTTGAGAAAATTGTAAAAAAGTGCAAAATGCATGGTATAAAGTGGCTCCTCTGGTTACCTGATGTTGATGAAAAAGTTGCTGTATTATCTCGGTCATATGGTTGCCTTAAATATGAAATTTCAGTTTCATAGGACTATTTGTTTACATGCGGGGATTAGCACACACACACACACACACATACAGAAACCTTTTTGTGGGACTTGGTTATTTGGACTCTAAAACAGGTATTTCCGTTGAAAACTGGAATTCGAAAATTTTCACAATCACTATACTTTCCCTAACTATATATTCCATATATAGGTAAGTGAAAGTAAAAATTAATAGCACCTGTTCAACTGTTAAATTTTTATTTTTATGTCCTATGTTAAAAAAATTTCCTTTCCATGTTAAGTATCAGTTATATGGAGGAGAAAAATTGTTTGGAACATTAAATCATGTAGAGGATTGGAGGGAATATGAACATTTGAAAGGAGTAAACAAGATGATTTTATGGTTTCCAAATTCTTTTGTCTTAATAAACTTTTACTTTATTAATTGGATATTTTATAAAATCAATATATTGATATATAATGATTTTGCTGTAAGGAATTCCCTTTTAATGATTTAATAATTTAAAAGAATTATATCCTGTGAGGAATATTTACTAAATAAAAAGAAATATGAATTCCAAATACTTTGAAAAGAATTATATATTGTGGAAAATAATAATTAAATGAAAAGACAAAAATTACTTGTTATTATATGATATTGTCTTTTTTTATTTATCATATAAATAAATATAATTTATGTAAATTCCAAAATATTTTACTTATTCCTGTTTGGAATATTTTTCTTTCAATGTTGATTAAAATGACCGTAATAAAAAAAATAATTCTGAATATTTAAGAGCAAATGATATTTTATTTTTATTATTATTTATTTTTTTCCATATTGCTTACACATATTTATGTTATCTTTTATTAATTGGTCTTTTTTCCTCTTTTCATATGAAAAAAAAAATTATAAACATTCTAAACAAACTTTCAAATATAATTAAATAGGAAAATAAAATAATTTTGTAGGATTTTATAAGAGTTAAAGCAGTTATAAAACTTTTAAATTAAAACCATTTAAATATTTTTTAATAATTAATCAGATAATGAAGTTGAATACGATAAACAGTTCGAAATCTTAATTAGTTTTTATAAATATGTTTATTCAAAATATTGGTTTGTACATACGAGTATTTTTTTTTTTTTTTTTTTTCAAACTCAATTATTAACTAATTGAAAATATATAATGTGATACCACAAAAAAAAGTTTTTTTTAAACTTAATATAAAGTCAATAAGTATATAAGTATTTTATTTAAAAAATAATAAAAATAAATAAAATTAAATATTGTATTATTATTCCTGTTAATTAAAAATGAAGGCATATTTTTTAAATTAAATGTTTGAATTTAAGAGTATTAATACTTTTACAAACCAATTTAAATTTTTAAATAATTCTTTCATTTTATTTTATGCTATTATTTATAGGAGATTTATTATTTGAATTATTATTTATCCTTTAATAAATTATTTTTAATTTGCTACTTCCATATTCGGTAAATTATTGGATCAGACAATTTTTAAATTAATACTATAATTAAATTCGGTACTTAAATTTATCATACAAAATAAATATTTTTTATTTTGTTGACTTATTAGTTATAATTATGAAATTATACAAAAACAAAACAACTATACTACTTTAAAAATAAACAATAATTTAAAGATTTATATAAATATTTGTAATTATTAATTTTGTTACTTATAAAATTATCAAAATTCAAAAGATTTGCCAATTTTTGAATGAATATTTTAATTATGTGATTTTTTTTTTTGCTGTAATTAAAAAACTTGATAAAATAATTTGCAATGACTTCTGTTAAATAAAGATTATAATAATAATTAAAAAAAAAAAAAAAAAAAAGATTATAGATTGTAAATTGCTTGAAGGTGAGCTAAAAATAAAATATAGGAATTTAAAATAACAACTACTCATATTAATTCTAAAGACAAATATAAAACTGTTTTTTGTTATAGAAATTAATTTATTGTTTTTTTTTTTCTTTTTAAATCAGAGTCTGATTACAGATTATAAACTAAAATATACATTGCAACATAAATATACTAATTATATATAAACTTACAATAAATATAAATAATTAATTATAAACTTTGTTATTGGGGTAACTGATGCTTGGTTAAAATGGAAATTTTATTTTAAATTTTCGCTTTTTATTTTTGATTATTTTCTAAATTAAATTTTTCTAATTTTCATCTGTCGTGTATAATGATTAAAAAAATAAATTTTTTGTACCATTTAAATTTTTGTTAAAAGAATAAAATCTTTATTTATATCTTATATAATATAAATAAATATTGTACATATTTATTTAATTAGTTAAAAAATAATTATATAAAACATTATCAAAATAAGAAAATTAATATAATCTATAATATTTTTAAAAAAATTTATATTAAGTAAAAATTGGGTTATTAAAAAAAAAAAAATTGTCTGATTTATTGAAAATATATTGACTACTGCTTTGAAATGAATTCATGTACAAAAATACAGTAAAATTACAAATTTAAAATTGATTAATAATAAGCTATAATTAAAATATAGAGACTTAAATATTATGAATAATTTTCTGTAAGACATTTATGTTTCTAATGGTTCTTGTACATAAAGCAGTAAAAATATAAATATTCTTGTACATAAAGCAGTAAAAATATAAATAAACTATATATAAAACTATACATAAAAAGATTGATAATAATATAAAAATGAAATATAGGTACTGAAATTTTCTTTTATTTTTACATTTTTTGGAAGAAATTAATGTAAAACTAATTTTTAATTTAGAAATACATATTTGTTATATTTTAATTATAATATATTTTATTATTAAAGCCTAAACTAAAATATAGAAGCAATAATAAAATAAATAATAGCATTTTAAAATATTTTTTTTTAATGTATTTATTTTGGATCGGTATCTGGTACAACCATATGTAAAATAAATCATGTGATTCAAATAAATCATGTGATTCAAATAAAACATGTGATTAAAATAAAACAATAAAAATTAAATTTTAGATTAATCAATTAAAACAAAACCAAAAATTGTCTGTTTTATTGAAATAATGGTTTTAAATATTTATTTTTTTAAATTTTATTGTTTGTATTAAAATATATTCATTAATAATTTTTTTTTAATTTGTATTTTTTTGCTGTGAATACTTATTATTTATTACTTATATGATTAACACTTATAAAATAAAATAAAATAAATTAATAATATTTAATTGTATTGCAATACTAACATAAATAATTAAAGTACCTATTGAACCATTTTTTTTTAAATAACTAAAAGCATTGTTTATACTTTTTTTTATCAGTATCTAGTACAACTGACTGTTAGATAAATTATGTTTACATTATGTTCAATCCTTAGCCTTTAATGAGGTCATAAAGAATTAGATAGTAATTAATAGAATGCACTCCATGCAAGGTGGGGTTTTATGCTCTGTTTCTTATAGTCTAGATTCTCTTCTGGAACTGCCTTAATGATTGTACCACTAAAAAGCCAATTAGTATTCTAATTCCTTTATTAGTTTAACAAATTATGATTTGTATCATTATGGCAGGTTATGCTTTTGTTTTTATAATAGTTTCTAATTTTCCCCGACAGGTGTGACACCGCCTCGGAGCAGAAGAAGATTGGCAAAGAGCGACCAAGACGAAGTACCGGACCTCCTAAAGATGAAACAGCTGACGCCCGATTCTGAAGATTACAAGTTGGTCTTCTTGAGCAGCAGCGACGAGTCGTCCCGGGAGGAGCTGCTATCTGACGGCGAGTCCTCGACCTGCTCCCTCCGCCACGGCCTTCTCGACTGGGACTACTTCGAGTGCTGGTCGCCAGTCAGCGCCCCGGTCGCCCCACTCCCTCCCAACGACAGTCTGCCGCCTCGCCCCGGCCGTTGCGCTTCCTGTCCGCCGCACTCCTTCCTTCCCGTCCCGGTTCCGGTCCCGGTGCCCGTCTTCGTGCCCGTCCCCATCGCCGTTCGCCATGGAGCAATGAGTCTCCCCGGTGCGGAGCTCCTACCGCTAGGCGAGGCACTCTCTCACAAAGCCGTCTCTCCGGTGTTAGTGCGATCTAGTGACGAGGACCAAAGTGTAGTGCTCAAAGTGTATAAGGCCTTGGACAGCAACGACTGCCCGCCGCCCACCGCCCCCGAGGAGATCCTCCGCCTCACCGAGCAGCGGCTCAGGGATTTCACCGAGATCGGTGACGACGACTCGAGGTCCTCCGTGTCCTCTGACGACGAAGACGCCCCCTCCACCCGCGTCTACCGCCTCCACGAGGATGACAGCAGCGGCTCCGAGGAGCTGGGGCTGGCCACCCGGTCGCTTTCCTCCGCCTCCGACTCTTCGGGGGAGGAAGAAGGCACCTTCAACAGGATACTCGTGATACAGGGATCGGACTCGGGCAAATCGAGTCCAACCAATGAAGAAGATGAATCTCGGGATGTGGAATCTCCGCCGCCCAACAGGGACCTCAAAGGTAAGACTGATTTTATACACGTTTCGGAAGAGGAGGACGAATCGCCAGCGGAATCCGACCGCAATGTTGTCCCTCCGGCCGAGAGTGAAAACGAATCGGAAAGCGGCCGCGAGAAAACTGATAACAGCCGAGAACCCCCCGCCCCCGAGCCCTTATCAGAGCCACCTGTTGATAAGGTTATCGCGCCGCTCGCGGAGAATCACGAGTGCCTAGCAATTGACAGTATTATAACTTTTTCGCATGAAGAGGTTTTACAGATTTTGTCCGAATTTATTGAGGCCGAGCGGAGGTTTAACTCTATCATGGAAGTGGAAAATCGACCGGAAGTGATACAGTTGAAGATCGAAGAGAATAACGGATACGAAGTACGAGTTGAAGAAGATGCCTCTAAAACGAAAGTGGAAGAGACTAGAAGTAATACGTCTGATGAGTTTTCCGGGACAGAGAGCATGGAAATGTCGGTGGATGCGGTCGACTGCCGAAGAACGGAAGGGGGTCAAGAAGAGGCGCCAGCCGGAACAGTCGAACTCGAGAAGCCGCGCGAGGCGGGCAAGTACACCAGCCTCGTCATGATCACCTCTGAGCCAGAGCAGGGGTCTGTTCCGGCCGGGGCGGGACCCGTCTGTCTCGAGGAGGGTCTAGCTGACGACGACTCCTGGGTAGAGGACCTAGACAGGGAGGACCTCCCTACCACCACCGACTCCTCCGAGGAAGATAATCTACCGGATCGAGAGGAAGAGCTCAGGGGCTACCACAGGAGTGCTATAGACTTCACCTTGCACACCATTGCCGAAGAGAGCTGCGAGGATTCAGAAATGGAGGTGGAGAAAAATCATCCTACAGAATTGGAAAAATATTTTTTCTACGGTTTAGGAGAATGTCAATCGAACGCAGAAGAAAGAGAACTAGACACGATGTCAGAGACGAGTTCGATATACAGTGAAGGTGTAGAATCCAACGGAGATGCGGAAAATCCCAATGCGAATCAAGATCCCGCGGAGCTGGCCTCTTCTCGCCTGGAGAAATATTTTTTGAGTGGTTTTATGGGTTTCAACCGAAGAGATTCAGATGGAAGTGTGGGTAGTGATAGCGAAGGGAGGCCCAGCCCGGAACAGAGGAGGAAGCGTCTCGTAAGAGCGAGGGGCACCGGAAGGCAACACTCGTCTTCTCTGGACAACCTCGTTGACTGTGAGCAGCAGAACGAACAGCAAGCCGAGACCGAAGGCTCTAGTACAGAGACCGACTCTCATGACGAACAGAGTAACTCCTTCGACAAGGGTGACGGCCAGTTTGACACAGTAAAGCGGACCAAGAAGAAGAAGAGGTCTGTCCCATCTGCTCCTTCAGACCTTCTTGAAGCTCCAGAAAACTCCGGTAGTAAAGAAGATCTTTCAGAAGACGGTAAGAAAACCCCGCAGCCAGAACTCTCACCCTCCGACCTAATGAGCAGCCGAAACAAACAACAGAGCCGAGACAGTGGCTTCGTCGGCAGCTGCGATGATCTCTTGAAGGACTCTCACTCGCCGACCGAAGCTGTCAAAACAGAAGAACTTTCAGCCAACAAAGAATCCGCTAAAAACGAACAAGTCACCGAATCGCCCATGATAGCCCCGGCCCTCAGCAGAAAAGACAGTTTCAACAATTGGAGCTCCGACGAAGAGACCAATCTCATGATGTCTAAGATGAGAGCGTTCTTCAAAACGATGGTCGGAAACCAGCCGAAGGGATCGAGCCCGAACGTCAAGCCCAAGTGCAAGCCGCCTCAATTGGTCTACTTCGAGTCCGAACTGACCAGGCTCATGAAGACGGTCCCGGGGATCAGGGACGAGCAGGTGAGAGAGATAGTGGAATACCTAAGCAGTGAGGACACCTGGAGCGACTCCTACGACTCTTCGGATTACACCAGCTCCGATCTAGAGACGGGCAACAAGAGGACAGCGCTACAAGAAGAAATATCCGCGAGTTGTCGGCAAATCATCAGCAATTTCGAAACGAGTGCGGTCGAAGACACGCTTCTAGAGCCTCCCCAGGGAGGTGGTAACAACGATCTCGTCGAACGATGGGTGGCCTCCTTCAACAAGATGGAAGTCCCTAAACAGGAATCGAACCAGAACTCTCCTCCGCTGATAGAGAAGGTGATGCAGCACATAGGCTCCAGGCTTTGGGCCCTGATGCACGAGGTGTCTGGAGGAGAAGGCAGTCCTCGGAGGCAACACAAAAGGCTCGCGTCCAAGTTGTCTGCGACATCGACGACTGAAGAGGAAGAAGAAGAGGAGGAGGAAGACTACACACCGCTGCCGCGGTCCAAGTCGCACGACCCGTTGCTCGAAGAGGGCCGCCAGGAAGCCAGTGACAACGAGCGCTTCAGCTGGAGGGGCAGCTTCGAGTCGGCGCTCATGGCATCCGACTCCAGGACGAGGTTGGCCTCTGCGGGAGAACTGGCGGCCAAGAGGCGGTCCGCGGGCGACCTCATGTTCAAGAACAGCCGAGAGCAGCTGGATCGAGTGCGCAGCTGTGGCAGCATCGGAGGCAGCGTGGAGGAGAAGATCTGGCGGCAGGAGACGCGGCGGCTTAGCGTCGGCGAGAGCGAGGAGGAGGAAGCGGACAGCCGCGCCACACTCCCGCGCTCGCTCCAGGCGTCGGCTCCAGCCACGACCAACTCCCTGCCTCGACTCCCGACCAGCCATCAGGGCTCCGGAGGACCCTCCATCTACAAGGCTCACAGCCTCCACCAGTTCGGCGTCAAGTCGGCCCGCTACCGCCCCCCGGGCTACCGCGGCAGTCCGCTGGCACCGCCCCCGCGACGCGACCGCCGCCGGCCCGCCTCTTCAGTGTCATCGCTCTGTCAGTCCAATTCAGGTCAGTGTCCATCTTATCATCTATCTTATCTTATTGTAATCTAGTTTGTAGGCCAGCATTTGTATTTGCACCAATAAGTGTCACTTAATCATATCGTAAATTATCACTTTTGATACCTCTTTAGTAGTATTCATAGTCATTTTAGGTTTCGCCTGTTTTAATTTTTGTTTTCACCAGACTTGGTGCCAGGTTCTTGAGGTTCTTTTTAGAAATATACAAGGAGATTCCTACTTGAAGAAGCTGGGGCATCATGTCTTATGAAATCACGGTCGAAAATTACAGTAATTGTACGTGGAAGCCTTTAAGAAGTGTTTCTTTGTTTATTGAATGTTGTTAAGGACACGATACTGCTGCCAGTTAACTATCCCTTATCTATCTCTTTGAACCCGCTAATATGTTATATTTTCAAATCATTTCAGTAATATGTATAGTAACCCGACCTAACCAAAAAAACATTTTTTTTAAATGTTATAAATTGAAACGTTACTTTCTAAAATGTGTAATTTCCAGCTGGTGACTTATTAGATTATTGTATATTGACTGTTATAGAATAACGTTTAAATTAATTTATCTTTACAGATTAATAAAATCAGTTTAAAAGAAACTTAAAAATGTACTAAAGGACATTATTTACATAATTAATATTTTCACGTATTAACAAAATATTTATCTAAATCCGTTTTCATTAAAAAAAACACGAGTCCTTATAAAAAAAAAAAAGTACTAAGTTCATTCTAAATCATATGTATTTATTAATATAGTTATTAACATTGCAAAAAAAAAAAAAATTAATCATAAATTCATGAGAAATTTTCGGGCTTACTGTAAAATTAAAAAAATCTGGTGCGGGCAACACACTACTTTCACTTACCTCCGTTTTTAGAATCAATCAAAGAATTTTCAAATACAGTTAGAGATAAAAATTAGTAAAACTATTAAAGAATTAATTAAATTGAATTTCTATAGAAACATGTGTATTATTAAAAAAATCTATTATATTATTATTTAAAATAATCACTTAGTTTTATCGGCTTTTCATCACTCTTTATTAACTTTTACAAGCTTGTGTACTAGATAATATTTTTTCTAAAATCTTTAGCTTTCCAACGGTATATCATACGTTTCCATTTCTGCCCGGGGGTAACTACATACACACATATAGACCTTTTTGCGGGACTTGGTTATTTGGACTCAGGTGACCTGAAAACGTGTATTTCCGTTGAAAACTGGAATTCGAAAATTTTCACGATCTCAATACTTTCTCTTACTATATACAGTAAGTGAAAGTAAAAATGTATATATTACTTTTTAAGCAATCTCAACAACTGGTAATAACCTTGGGAATTTTCTGCATCAGTTTTTTTTTTTTTCGAGAGGAAAGAAACTTTTTTTTTTTTGTTTTTCGTGAATATCTCAAAAACTATCACATTCATCGCAAACATTGTGTAATATGCAAAGTTGAAGAGCATTGAAATGTCAATAATAATAATTATATCTATTTTTACGCTAAAATGAACGGTTACGAAGATATCTGTGAAGTTAAAATCTGGTGCGGGCAACACACGACTTTCACTTATCTCCGTTTTTATAATCGATTAAAGAATTTTTAAATACAGTAAGATATAAGAATGAGTGAAACCATTAGAGAATGAATTAAATGGAATTTCCATAGAAACATGTGTTTTATAAAAAATCTATTATATTATTATCTAAAATAATCAGTTAGTTTTATCGGCTTTTCATCACTCTCTATTAACTTTTAAAAGGTTGTGTACTAGACAATATTTTTTCTAAAATCTTTAGTTTTCCAACGGTATATCATACATGTATATTACTGCTCTTATGTTCAAAAACGAAAAATTGCATTAAAAAATATTTTTTCTGTTTTCTCCTTTAGTAGGGTATCGAATTTATTCAATTTATATATTTACCTGTTTTTCGTCAGTGTTAATAAGATAATATAGTTATTTTTATTGAATCTACAAAATTAAAGGTACTTTAGGGGAAGACAATTTAAAATATCGGCATTTAGGCCCTGTCAGACCATTTTAATCAGAATAAAACCTACATGATATTAAAGCCCATTAAATTTTACATCGATATAGCGAGTTTAATCAAAATCGTTGGAACCGTTTTTGAGAAAATCGAAAAAAGGTGCAAAATGCATTGTATAAAGTGCCTCTTCTGGTAAGCTCATTTTGATGAAAAAAGTTTTTTCACGTCTCGGGCGTATAGTTGTCTTAAATATGAAATCTCACTTTCGTACCACTTTTAGTTTTCGTCCGGGAGTTACCACTCACACACACACACACAGACCTTTTTGCGGGACTTGGTTGTTTTGACTCAGGGGATCCTAAAATGTGTATTTCTGTTGAAAACTGGAATTCGAAAATTTTCACGATCGCAATACTTCCACTTACTATATATAGTAAGTAAAAATCAATAAAAATGCTCTAAACATTAAAAAATTGCTTAGCTAAAGATTAAAATATATTGCTTCATATTTTATTAATCAATAAATTCAATCTCAGTGTTTATATTTTTCACAACTTTAATGGTATTTAACCATTTTTCTTGTAATTGGAGAACTTAAAATGTTTATTTTTAAAATATTTCCGTAAACATTCATTTTAGCTAAAAAAAAATTTATAGAATAATTGTTATAGAATCTTTAATATCCTTTAAATTTGTTTATCACAATGTTTGCGACAAATATAATACTTTTCGAGAAAAACACGAAAAACCTTTAAAAAGATTTTTTTTTTCTCACGAATTTTCTGGATCTTTTACTATTTCATCTGTATGATATAACGTATTTTATTATATTATTGTATTCTTTGATATTATTCTTTTGAAATAATATAGTGGTTATTATGAGTAGTACTGTCATGATAAGGGGATCAATCCATTTTGCTGATAAGGAACGCTTTGTAAACATACTCCAATTGCAACCATCCTCAATACTTGACTAACCTCACGTATTTTATTTATTTGTTTGATTTGACCTTCATAAAACTACTAGCTTTCTGAACACTACACCAGTTTCATCTTTACCAACCCATAAAATACCTTTAAAAATAGTAACATAAAATATATTGTTCAGATTTCCGAACTTAATCTTAATAATCTGGTGCGGGCAACACACGACTTTCACTTGCCTTCGTTGTTAAAATCAATTTAAGAATTTTTAAATAAATGTAGAGATAAAAATAAATTGTTAAAGAAATAATTAAATTGAATTTCAATAGAAACATGTGTTTTATTTAAAAATCTATTATATTATTATCTAAAATAATCAGTTTTATATCCCACTCTTTATTAACTTTTACGAGTTTGTGCATTAGATAATATTTTTTCTAGCTATCCAACGGTATATCATACATCTATGTTACTATTCTTGTGTAAAAAACGCAAAAATTGCATAATACAATATTTGTTCAGTTTTCTCCTTAAGTTGTTTATCAAATTCACCCAACATACATATTTACCCGTTATTTATCAATGCTAATAAGATGATATCCCAATTTTTTTTAAATCTATAAAATTAAAGGTAGTTTAGAGGAAGAAAATTTAAAATATCGGCATTTAAGCCCTGTCAGACTATTTTAATCAGAATGAAACCTACATGATATTAAAGCCCATTAAATTTTACATCGATATAGCGAGTTTAATCAAAATCGTCTGAACCGTTTTTGAGAAAATCGTAAAAAGGTGCTAAATGCATGGTATAAAGTGCCTCGTCTGGTTATCTGAATATTATGAAAAAGTTGCTGTAACATCTCGGGCGTATAGTTGTCTTAAATATGAAATCTCACTTTCGTACCACTTTTAGTTTTCGTCCGGGAGTTACCACTCACACACCCACAGACCTTTTTGCGGGACTTGGTCATTTGGACTCAGGAGGCCCTAAAACGTGTATTTCTGTTGAAAACTGGAATCAGACAATTTTCACGATCGCAATACTTTCCCTTACTATATATTTCATATATAGGTATGTGAAAGTAAAAATATATTCGATTCTTAAGGCCTTAAAATTTTGATTTTTTTTCTCTTTAATAAAAATAAATAAATAATTTTTACGTTATATATAGAAATGTAAATTTAAGCCCAGTCAGACTATTTTAATTAAAATGAAACCTACATAATATTAATGCCAATAAAATTTTACATCAATATAGCGAGTTTAATCAAAATCGTTAGAGCCGCTTTTGAGAAACACAAACACACAGGGCCTTTTTGCGGGACTTGGTTATTTGGTCTCAAGGGACCCTAAAACGTGTATTTCCGTTTAACACAGGAACTCAATCACTTTCAAGATTCCAATAATTTCCCTTGTATATTACATTCATGTAATGTAAAGTAAAAAAAAAAATTGGTGCGGGCAACACACGACTTTCACTTACCTCCGTTTTTTAAAGCGATTAAAGAATTTTCAAGTACAGTAAGAGATAAAAATGAGTGAAACCATTAAAGAATTAATTAAATGGAAGTAAATATAGAAACATGTGTTTTATTAAAAAATCTATTATATCATTATCTAAAATAATCACTTAGTTTTATCGGCTTTTCATCACTCTCTATTAACTTTTAAAACCTTATGAATGAGATAATATTTTTTCTAAAATCTTTAGCTTTCCAACAGTACATCATACATGTATATAACTGTTCTTAATGTAAAAAATTGCATTAACAAAATATTTTTTCAGTTTTTTTCGTTTAGTTGGGTATTGAATTCGTTTAATTTATAGTTTTACCTGTTTTTAATCAGTGGTAACAAGATAATATAGTTATTTTTATAAAATACAACAAAATTAAAGGTACTTCAGAGAAAGAAATTTAAAATATCGGCATTTAAGCCCTGTCAGACATTTTAATCAGAATAAAACCTACATTATTAGAGCCCATTTAACTTTACATCGATATAGCGAGTTTAATCAAAATTGTCAGAACCGTTTTTGAGAAAATCGAAAAAAAGTGCAATATGCATTATATAAAGTGCCTCTTCTGGTAGGCTCATTTTGATGAAAAAAGTTTTGTCACGTCTCTTGTCTTAAATATGAAATTTCAGTTTCGTACAACATTTTATTTAGGCGCTAGACTTACCAAACAGACACACACACACACACACACACACAGACCTTTTTGCGGGACTTGGTTATTTGGACTCAAGGGACCCTAAAACGTGTATTTTCGTTAAATACAGGAACTCAATCACTTTCAAGATTCTATTGTTTCCCTTATATATTACATGCAGGTAATGTAAAGTTAAAAAAAAAAAAAATATATTTTCTAGGCGTAAAATGGTGGTTCCTAGCCCGCATGATGTCAGGTTAAAGGGCCATTTTTAAAAAGAGATGGAAAAAGTTAAAGAAATAATTATAACGTTAAATAAATAAAGAAATTTCCAATAATGTAAGGTTATTTCAAACAGAAATATTTGATGTTATCCGAATTTATTTTAAATAACCATGCCACCTTCATCCTCCCCTAGAACTATCGTGGCAGTGCTTTCACTACTATCACAGTTTAGGAATTACGTGAAATTACCCGGATTTTTTCCCCTTTCTTGGGATTGTGTCATTCTTTTGACAGTTGTACAATTGATTCTGGGTGTCTCCCCCCCCCCGTATTGTGTTCCTTTCTTTCCGTTATGTAATCTTAAAAAAAAAAGTCGGAAAGAATTCTTACTGCATTCGCAGCTGCAATGTCTATTTATATTTAGCTTTTATAAATAATGTATAAATATTAATTTTATAATTCATCCTGATAATAAAAAAATCCGGTGCGGGCAATACACGACTTTCACTTATCTCCATTTTTAGAATCAATCAAAGAATTTTCAAAAACAGTTAGAGATAAAAATACGTGAAACTATTTAGGAATTAATTAAATTCAATATATATAGACACATGTGTTTTATTAAAAAATCTATTATATTATTATCTAAAATAATCAGTTTGTTTTATATCAATTATTATTATAGAAGAGGAATTTTAATTATGAATGTATTATTTGTTTTATGTTCATTTCATCACTCTCTATTAATTTTTAAAAGCTTGTGTATGAAATAATATTTCTTCATGGAATATCTTTAGCTTTCCAACGGTATATCATACATGTTATATTACTGCTCTTATGTTCAAAAACGAAAAATCGCATAATTACCTTATAATTATAATAAAAATTTATATATTTACCTGTTTTTCATCAGCGTTAACAAGATAATATAGTTATTTTTATTGAATCTACAAAATTAAAGGTACTTTAGGAGAAGAAAATTTAAAATATCGGCATTCAAGTCCTGTCAGACCATTTTAATCAGAATATAACCTACGTGTTATTAAAGCCCATTAAATTTTACATCGATATAGCGAGTTTAATCAAAATCGTCGTAACCGTTTTTGAGAAAATCGAAAAAAGGTGCAAAATGCATGGTATAAAGTGGCTCTTCTGGTAAGCTCATTTTGATGAAAATGGTTTTGTAACTTCTCGGGCGTATAATTGTCTTAAATGTGAAATTTCAGTTCCATAGGACTTACCGTTTCCGACCGGGAGTTGCCACACACACACACACACACACACTCAGACCTTTTTGCGGGGCTTGGTTATTTGGACTCAGGGGACACTAAAACGTGAAATAATATACACGTTAAATAATATCACAATAATAAACGTGAAATAATATCACGTACGAAAGTTTTACAAAATTATACAATAGTCAAACAGGTTACATACTTATTCTATTCACCTTCTAACTGTATTAACTTATAAATAAAACAACAGAAAAAAATATCAATAATCAATCATATCAATAATATTACACATTAGAAAGTTTTTTTTTTAATTATAATTAAATTCCTTAACAAGCCTATATCTATAAGGCCATGCTATTTTACAAAAATCGTATACAGACACCCAGTTATCACCATTGAGACATTTTATCTCATCAACTTTTAGAGAACTCTTTCCGAAATAATTTTTCCTAATTTCAGACAGAATCGGACATGCAGCCAGGAAATGAAACATATTTTCTGTTTCTTTTTTATTGCACAAGGAACACATCACACTACTATTTGAATAAAATCTGTTACAGTTGAGATAAAGAAGTTCACATCTAACTTTGAATATCCATTTAACCCCATTAAAGTTTTTTTTTTATTATCATCAAGGTAATGTGATCCATAATCATAATTTAAGTTTTTATACAGATACATTTTTTCCGAAACTGAAGCCTTTTGTACATATTTTAATCTGTAAATTTCTGTTAACGATACTCTAAATTCCTGTAGGATTAAATTCCATTTAACATTAAATTTTAATCGACATAACTAAGGATTTTTTACTCCCATTAAAAAATCCTAAGACCACCCCGCTGGTTTAAACTCGTGGCATAGGAGGCTGTTATGCTAGCCACCCTGCTACAAGTGATCCTCGAAATATATAATAAGGGAACGTATTGCAACGAGAAAAGATTCGTATAATTTTGTCTAATTTACCTTATTTTAATATAAATCAAAATAATACAAATATAATAAATTTTAGAATCCTACTTTTTTAAGGAAAAGGCCATTATGTCTGTGTGTGAGTTTAATCTACATCGTTGGAGTCGTTTTTGAGAAAATCTTAAAAAGGTGCAAAATTCATGGTATAAAGTACCACTTCCGGTCTGCCGACTTTAGTGAAAAATTTGCTGTAGCGTCTCAGGTGTATAGTAGTCTTAAATATGAAATTTCAGTTTCGTACGATTTTTCGTTTCGTACTAGACTTACCACACACAGACATAATGGCCTTTTCCTTAAAAAAGAAGGATTCTAAAATTTATTATATTTGTATTATTTTGATTTATATTAAAATAAGGTAAATTAGACAAAATTAAGCGATACGAATCTTTTCTCGTTGCAATACGTTCCCTTATTATATATTTCGAGGATCACTTGTAGCAGGGTGGCTAGCATAAGAGCCTCCTATGCCAAAGGTCACGGGTTCAAACCCCCGGGTGTTTCTAGGTTTTTTTAATGTGAGTAAAAAAATTCTTAGTTATGTCGTCTTTCGGAGTCGGTGCGATGTCAGGTACTCGTTAAAGATCCTTATCCTAATTAAACCTGGATAGGAAAAATTTAGGACTCCCACTGTAGCATCGTCCGATTAGCCATAGTAGCATAAAGTGACGTTAAATAAATAAACAAACTATATATTTCATATGTAGTTAAGTAGAAGTTAAAAAATAATTCGAAGTATCCATAAATGCAGTTTTTGTAATTTTCGCCCTCTCACTAATAATTTTTTATTCAATAATAATTTTAAAAAAATATATAAATTTTAATAACCGCTGCATTTCCCACATGCACGACTATGATGCCAATATATTTGTGATAGCTGACGAATGGAAAGGTATTCTGAAGAAGTGAGAATATTGTTTGGTAAGGAGGTAGGAGGGGGGCATTGTGCGGTTTAAGAAAGAATCGATTCTATTGTTTATGTCCTCGATATCGATATTGTTTAGCACGATCGATTCTGAAATGGAGCGGCCTTACCATACAACATCTGAATCTTTCTCCCTACCAATCTTGAGATTAAGCTTTAGGGATCCACTCGAACAACATTTGCAATCCAACTAATCTTCTATGGCTCTTACTTCGTGATATCATTCATTAAGGTCTGAATATCAAATTATAGAAAAATCAGGTGCGTGCAACACACCATTTTCACTTACCTTCGTTGTTAAAATCAATTTAAGAATTTTCAAGTACAGTAAGAATAAAAATGAGTGAAACGATTAAAGAATTAATTAAATGGAATTTCTATAGAAACATGTGTTTTATTAAAAAATTTAATATATTATTATATAAAATAATCAGTTAGTTTTATCGGCTTTTCATCACTCTCTATTAACTTTTAAAAGCTTGTGTATAAGATAACATTTTTTCTAAAATCTTTAGCTTTCCAACGGTATATCATACATGTATATTACTGCTCTTAAATTCAAAACCGCAAAATTGCATTAAAAAAATATTTTTTTCTGTTTTCTACTTTAGTTGGGTATCGAATTCATTCAATTTATATATTTACCTGTTTTTCATCAGCGTAACAAGATAATAACTTATTTATTTAATCTACAAAATTAAAGGTACTTTAGAGGAAGAAAATTAAAAATATCGGCATTTAAACCCTGTCTGACTATTTTAATCAGAATAAAACCTACATGATATTAAAGCCCATTAAAGTTTACATCTATATAGCGAGTTTAATCGAAATCATCAGAACCGTTTCTGAGAAAATCGAAAAAAGGTGCAAAATGCATGATATAAAGTGGCTCTTCTGGTAAGCTCATTTTGATGAAAATGGTTTTGTAACTTCTCGGGCGTATAATTGTCTTAAATGTGAAATTTCAGTTCCATAGGACTTACCGTTTCCGACCGGGAGTTGCCACACACACACACACACACACACACACTAAGACCTTTTTGCGGGGCTTGGTTATTTGGACTCAGGGGACACTAAAACGTGTATTTCCGTTGAAAACTGTAATTCGAAAAATTTCACGATCGCAATACTTTCCGTTACTATATATAGTAAGTGAAAGTAATAAACTGCTAAGTAATTAAATACATCAAGTTTCAATAGAAACATGTGTTTTATTAAATATTATATTATATTATTATCTTCAACAATAAGTTAGTTATTTTGTATACTATAATTTTTTTTCTGAAGTCATTAGCCAATTTTTTTTTTTTTTTTTTTTCGAAATTCAGATTTCAATCCGAATGAAAATTACTTGATATTAGAGCGCATTAAATTTTACATCGATATAGAGAGTTTAATCAAAATAGTTTTAACCGTTTTTGTGACAATTGTAGAAAGGTTCAAAATGCATGGTATAAAGTGGCTCTACTGGTTCTTCGAATTACATGAAAAAATTGCTATAACATGCAGACATTTACCTGTTCTAAACATGAAATTCTAGTTATGTAATACTGTTCGTTTTCGGGCCAGGCGTATCACCACACAAAGACACTTTGGAGACACTAAAGCATTTGGACTCGGGGACCTTAAACATGTATTTCCTATGAAATTTTCACGATCGCAACAATTTGCCTTATATTTCATATTTAGTTAAAGTAAAGTATATTAAAAAAAAAAAATTAAAAAATGCCCCAAATTTTTTTTCAAGGCGTATAATGGTGATTCGCAGCGTGTTTCAAGGTATTCGTTAATGATTCTAGAAAGAAATCGAGAATCAAGTTAAATAGGAAATAAGATAAGATATAGATGTATATTGAGGGTGTATAGTCGACTGTAGAAACTATTATAGGTGGAATAGTCAGGAATCAGTCATAAACTGAAGTTTATGCTTGGACATGGCTCAGTAATGCCCTGATGATGGCTCACAAGCTTGGGCCGAAACGTTGGCAAAATTAAAAACTTTTCAAAAATGACTGATTCCTGACTATTCCACCTATAATTATACACCTATAATAAGATATAGATGGTTCACGAATAAGACAAATGTGCGAATAAGAACAAGGATATTAGTATAGATGTATATTATACCGTCAGAAAGTGCAAGGATTATAAACATTAATTAATTTAATTAAGTCCTATTAGTCGATAGAATGTAACAAAAGACACATGGGATCACCTGTGGTGTAGTGGCTAGCTTAACAGCCTTCTATTCCTCAAATCAGGGGTTCAAACCTGACAGGTGACCCTAATTAAGTAATATAGGTTATGCCGTCCCTTGCACGAGACGTAAAATGTGGTACACGTTATAGGCCCCAATCCTAATTAAACCTTGATAGGCAAAATTTAGGACTCCCACTGTAGCATCGTCCGATTAGCCTTAGTAGCATAAAGTGACGTTAAATAAATAAACATTTAATAAAGTCAAAAAAACATCAAACACCACTTTATTGTCGCAGATACTATTCTAAAATATTGAAAGTGAGATATAGTGATATTTTAAATAATAATTATGTTTTATCAATACAAGTTGTAACTATACAACTACAATAATACAAGGATATAATATAGATAGTATAATATTGAAGACAAGGATCAAGAGTGTTGGTGTTGAGGTTTCTATACCGCGCTAGATCCACAACTTTCTTATCAAGCTAGGATGCCATTCTTTCGATACGCTTTCTTACCCTTGTCCATCTTCAACCTCTTAACTTACAACTATATATGTATGTATATATATATATATATATACAAGAATTTAATTCATCGACCTTTTTATATTATAATTTTATTTGAAATGATTCGTTTTTTAGGTCCTTAAACTATCACTCCTTTTTAATTTTCTTTATTTGACGTTTCGACCCTCCGTATATATATATTCCCTGTAGTTAGTCTGAGTGGTGTGCCGGTGCTCAATAAAATTCTTTGTGTTGAAAACGATTCTATGTATAAGCTAGACGGAGGATCGAAACGTTAAATAAAGCAAATTAAGAAGGAGTGATAGTTTAAGGACCTAAAACCCGAATCATTTCAAACAAAATTATATATATATATATATATATATATATATATATATATATATATATATATATATATATATATATATATATGTAAAATTTGTGAATTTTAAATACATTAAGAAATTCCAATTTTAACATTTCTCTCAAGACTACTATCCATCGGTAACAATTTGGTGGTCACCTGTGGTGCAGTGGCTAAGCTATGTGAGCTACCAATGTCCCGGGCTAAAACTCGGCAGATAGCTCGTGGTCTTTTTAAACAGAGTAAATAATGCTTAGTTATGCCGTACTTCGGAGGGGACGTAAAATGGTGGTCTCTCGTTAACGATCTCTTTCCTAATTAAACCCAAGTAGATAAAATTCATGATTCCCATTGTAGCATCGTCTGACTAGCGGCAATGAACAAACAAACAATCCTACGTGGTAGAATTACGAAAAACAAATTTTTTAAAAAAGAATTACGGTTCTTATATTAAAACAAATATTACATTAAAAAATAATTTTGCGGTTTTATTTTTTATTTCAGTCCAACTCGCTTATTTACCTAGCATATCTTTTTTTTTTAATCTACAAAATTAAAGGTAATTGAGAGGAAGAAAATTTAAAAAATAGACATTGAAGCCCCGTCAGACTATTTCAATCAGAATGAAACTTACATCGTATTAAAGCCCATTCAAGTTTATATTGACATACTGAGTTTAATCAAAATCGTTAGAGCCGTTTACAAGCTTGTGTATAAGATAATTTTTTTTTCTAAAATCTTTAGCTCTCAAACGGTATCTTTTACATGTATATTACTGTTATACTACTGTTGTGGATACCGAATTCTTATATATTTCCCTGTTTTTTTATTAATGGTATTGAGATGATATGGTTATTTTTGTGGAATATACAAAATAGAAGTAGTTTAGAGAAAGAAAATTTAAAATATCGACATTTAAGCCTTATCAGACTATTTCAATCAGAATGAAACCTACATGGTATTAAAGCCCATTAAATTTTATATCGATAGAGCGAGTTTAATCAAAATCGTTAGAGCCGTTTTTGAGAAAATCGACAAAAGGTGCAAAATGCATGGTATAAAGTGGTTCTTCTCGTTGGCCGATTTTGATGAAAAAGTTGCAGTAACATCTCGGGTGTATAGTTGTCTTAAATATGAAATTTCAGTCTCATACGATTTTTTATTTTCGCGCTAGTCTTACCACATACACACAGAACTTTTTGTGTGACTTGGTCATTTGGACTCAGGTTACCCTAAAACGTGTATTTCCTTTGAAAACTGGAATTCTATAATTTTCACGATCTCAAAACTTTAACTTACTATATATTTCATATATAGGTAACTGAGAGTAATAATTTAATTAAATGTAAATAAATAATAACAAAATTAAGTATATGTATATATATATTAAGGACATAGATAAGGAACTGTTTGTATTGACGCCTCCAGGTGTCCTTGTTTTCCTGGTAGGTCCTTTTATAGCTTTTGCCCATATTTCATCCTAGCTACTTGAATAGATTTTTATTTATTTCAATATGTAACTATATTATAAAATCTGGTGCGCGTATCACAATGCTTGGTGTTACTTTTCTGGATACAACTGTAGATAATGTTTTTTTTTTGTTATTTTAATTTATTTATAGTACCACAATGAGTATATTTGCAGAGTAAAGAAAAGTCATGAAAATGTCTTGAGAAATAAATAAATGTTATTTTTATGTTTATTACTTAATTAAATTTAGGAGAGGTTTCCAGAAATTTTAAATAATTCTCCTGCTACCGAGCCTAAATAGATATCGCAGTATGTCCGCAGTTATTGTCTTGCTCTATTTTAAAATTTGATTCAATTTTTACTTTCACTTACTATATATAGTAAGGGGAAGTATTGCGATCGTGAAAATTTTCGAATTCCAGTTTTTAACGGAAATACACGTTTTAGGGTCCCCTGAGTCCAAATAACCAAGTCCTGCAAAAAGGTCTGTGTGTGTGTGTGTGTGTGTGTGTGGTAACTCCCGGGCTGAAACGGTAAGTCTTATGAAACTGAAATTTCATATTTAAGACAACTATACGCCCGAGACGTGACAAAACTTTTTTCATCAAAATGAGCTTACCAGAAGAGGCACTTTATACCATGCATTTTGCACCTTTTTTCGATTTTCTCGAAAACGGTTCCGACGATTTTGATTAAACTCGCTATATCGATGTAAAATTTAATGGGCTTTAATATCATGTAGGTTTTATTTGGATAAAAATGATCTGACAGGGCTTAAATGCCGATATTTTAAATTTTCTTCCCCTAAAGTACCTTTAATTTTGTAGATTCAATAATAATAACTCGATTATCTTGTTAACGCTGATGAAAAACAGGTAAATATATAAATTGAATAAATTCGATACCCAACTAAAGGAGAAAACAGAAAAAATATTTTTTTAATGCAATTTTTCGTTTTTGAACATAAGAGCAGTAATATACATGTATAATATACCGTTGGAAAGCTAAAGATTTTAGAAAAAATATTATCTCATACACAAGCTTTTAAAAGTTAATAGAGAGTGATGAAATAAACATAAAACTAACTGATTATTTTAGATAATAATATAATAGATTTTTTAATCAAACACATGTTTCTATAGAAATTCAATTTGATTAATTCCTTAATAATTTCACGTATTTTTATCTCTAACTGTATTTGAAAATTCTTTCATTGATTTTAAAAATGGAGGTAAGTGAATGTCGTGTGTTGCCCGCACCAGATTTTTATTTTTCTTCTACTGTTGATTCTTGCTTTTCATAATGCAAAAATACAGAAATCTACCCATAATTGAGACATTGATTTCCAAAATTTGCTATATCCATTCTAGTAAATTTTGCAGGAAGCGCAACTCACATAACTATATTATTAAGCCAACTTATTTGGTTCTTTTCGCATTAAAATCTAGAATTGTTACTTTCACTTACCTCTGTATGGAATATATAGGGAGAGAAAGTATTGGAAAGATAATTTTTGAATTCCTGTTTTCAACGGAAATATAACATTTTTATATCAACTTAGTCAATTTATTCCAAATCCTTGTAGCCGTTTTTTATAAAATCCGGTGCTGCACTTATTTTATTTACTTAAAAAAATATATATATATTTATTGATATTTACTACGGTATAATAAAATAAATTTAGTAAATGTACTACAAGATTATAATGTCGTGATTCACTTGTAGGGATTCTACCCATTGGCAGATCTCCAAAAACTATGCTAAACTAGCAGAAGGTCTCGAGGCCATCTTCTTCTCAAACGCCTTGGAGGATTATCAGGAATTGTAGAGGTAGCAAGGATTGAAACTAGTCGATTAGAGTGGGAATAGAGTTAGTAATGAAAGGAGTGGTACTAGGGGTGGGCATAATCGGATGATCGTCATAATCGAATGATGCATTCTGAAGGATAATATGGGGCACAATGCTGGCTATAATTTATGTGACGAGCAAAAAATAAAAATAAAATATGGTCATTCGGTTAAAACCCCTTGTAATCCCTCCATCATCTTTGTAAAATTTAGTTCGAATGATCACTCCTTTCTCCAAACCGATTAATCCGATAATCGATTAATTCGAATGATTGAAATAATCGAATGATCTGATAATCGTCATTCGATTATGCCCACCCCTAAGTGGTTCGGGCCAAGTCAGCAACATAGAAAACATTAAGGTCTTTATGGATTAGTTAATTTGTGACAAAGTTAGGAACATTGAGGATTTTTCAAAGGATTGGAGACGAGAAGAATTTGATGGTTTAGTAGAGCCCCAAATCTCTACTTCGTAAGTCCATGTCGGTCTTATAATAGTCATGTAGATAAGCCTTTTGTAGTTAAGTGGAAGGTTAGAGTCTAGTAAGTGTTGAAGTAAGCGAAAGCGGCGGGAAATTTCTGGTCGTTTCAGTATTGTGTGGGGATTCCATTCAATTTGTTAATTTTTAAAACCGAAAGGATTGTTGGTATTAAATATTTCATTAAGTCGTTGAACCTTATTACGTTTCAAAACAATAATATTTTTATAATATAATAAGTAATTTCCTATTTCTCGTTTTTATCTTATTATTATTATTGTTATATTGTCCTTAATTATCTCAAAGGAACAAAAAGAATAATGATAAGAAAACAAATTAAAGCATCCGGTTTAAGGAAGTCGATCCTCATATTAAAATAGCACATTATTTCTTCCTAATCTTTTAGTTTCACTTACTATATATAGTAAGGGAAAGTATTGCGAACGTGAACATTTTCGAATTGCAGTTTTCAACGGAAATACACATTTTAGGGTCCCCTGAGTCCAAATAACCAAGTCCCGCAAAAAGGTCTGTCTGTGTGTGTGTGTTTGTTTGTTGTAATTCCCGGGCGGAAACAGTAAGTCTTATGAAACTGAAATTTCACATTTCAGACAACTATACGCCCGAGACGTTACAAAACCTTTTTCATCAAAACGAGCTTACCAATAGACCCACTTTATACCATGCATTTTGCACCTTTTTTCGATTTCCTCGAAAACGGTTTCGACGATTTTGATTAAACTCGCTATATCGATGTAAAATTTAATAGGCTTAAACGCCATGTAGGGTTCTATCCGATTTAAAATGGTCTGACAGGGCTTAAATTAAATACCGATATTTTAAATTTTCTTCCCCTCAAGTACCTTTAATTTTTTAGATTCTATAAAAATCAAATTATCTTGTTAGCATTGATAAAAAATCTGGTGCGGGCAACACACGACTTTCACTTACATCCATTTTTAAAATCAATGAAAGAATTTTCAAAAACAGTTAGAGATAAAAATACTTGAAACGTATTTATTATTAAGGAATTAATTAAATTGCATTTGTACAGAAACTTTTGTTTTATTAAAAATCTATTATATTATTATCTAAAATAATCAGTTAGTTTTATGTTCATTTCATTACTCTCTATTAACTTTTAAAGGCTTGTGTATGAGATAATATTTTTTCTAAAATCTTTAGCTTTCCAACGGTATATCATACGTGTATATTATTGCTCTTATGTTCAAAAACGAAAAATTGCATTAAAAAAATATTTTTTCAGTTTTCTCCTTTAGTTGCTTTTCAAATTCACTCAACTTGCATATTTAGCTGTTTTTCATCAGTGGTAACACGATAATATAGTTATTTTTATAGAATCAATAAAATTAAAGGTACTTTAGAGAAAGAAAGTTTAAAATATTGGCATTTAAGCCCTTTCAGACTATTTTTATCATAATGAAACCTACACGATGTTAAAGCCTATTAAATTTTACATTAATATAGCGAGTTTAATCAAAATCGTTGAAACCCTTTTCGAGAAAATCGAAAAAAGGTGCAAAATGCATTGTATAAAGTGCCTCTTCTGGTAAGCTCATTTTGATGAAAAAGGTTTTATAACGTCTCGGCCGTATATTTGTTTTAAATATGAAATTTCAGTTTCATAGGACTTACTGTTTCCGCCCGGAAGTTACCACAGACACACACACACAGACATTTTTGCGGACTTGGTTATTTGGACTCGGGGAACCCTAAAACGTGTATTTCCCTTAAAAACTGGAATTCGAAAATTTTCAGGATCGCAATACTTTTCCTTACTATATATAGTAAGTGAAAATAATACCACAAATACTGCTGCTTAAGCGCTATTCGATAGAGACTAAAATTTCCCACAAAACGAAAAAATTATCATTGAATTCGGTTTAGAAATTGCAGAGGATCTATAGTCTTGATATTAGCAGTGGTAATATTAATTATTCTGTTAATTTAGTCTTGGGGGCGACCCTAGGGTATGGAGACCCTCCTGGGGCAGACCCAGCCTCTATAAAGTGGGTACCCAAATTAATTGGGGAAAAACCTGGCGGCTGAGCGTGATTAAGGCCTAATCACCTCGCTGCACTGCCGTTGGCCTAGAAACAGTACGAATCTCTATATGTAAAGAGCCCAAGACCCTTCATGGGTTGTAGTGGTACAGGTTTTTTTTTTTTTTTTTATAGACCGTTTAAGCTATTCCCTTTGAATTTTTTATTACTTTTAATATTAGTTAATTGCCCCTAAATAGCTATATAAACAGTTCTACACTAACACTTGGAAATGATAAACCATTGTGTAATAATTTGCAGCGGTTATTTTAGTATTAATATTTAGCTTTGCTGATTTACTATAATAAATCCTTGGTGATACCCACGCTTGAGGTAAATGAGAGAAAAACAAAATAACAATGGGACACCTGGTGGTGGCATTAAAAAACCCACCTTCGAGGTCCCTTGCCTAGCTGTTATCTAGCTGTCAGGAGGCTTATGTATACGGTGGTCACCTGCAGCATAGTGGCTACTATTACAGCCTTCTACGCCCAGGTAATGTGTTCAAACCTGCTAGGCTATTTCAATCAAAGAAAAAAAGTAATATAAATAAAAAACTCAGACCCCTGTGCTTAACTTCAATATGGCGTGTATTCGACTCTGCTAATTTATTCAATAACTTTTGTTTGTTTATTCATTTATATTTTATGCTGATGTGGCTACACGGACAATGGAACAGTGGGAGTCCTAAATTTTGCCTATCCAGGTTTAATTTGGATAGGGATCTTTAACGAGTACCTGACATCGCACAGGCTTGGGACCACCTTTTACTTTCACTTACCATATATAGTAAGGGGAAGTATTGCAATTGTGGAAATTTTCGAATTCCAGTTTTTAACGGAAATACACGTTTTAGGGTCCCCTGAGTCCAAATAACCAAGTCCCGCAAAAAAGGTCTGTGTGTGTGTGTGTGTGTGAGTGTGTGGTAAGTCCTATGAAACTGAAATTTCACATTTAAGACAACTACACGCCCGAGACGTGACAAAACTTTTTTCATCAAAATGAGCTCACCAGAAGAGCCACTTTATACCATGCATTTTGCACCTTTTTTTGAATTTCTCAAAAATGGTTCCGACGATATTGATTAAACTCGCTATATCGATGTAAAATTTAATGGGCTTTAATATCATGTAGGTTTTATTCTGATTAAAATGGTCTGACAGGGCTTAAATGCCGATATTTTAAATTTTCTTGTCCTAAAGTACCTTTAA